>JBBKCR010000016.1:9001889-9019840 GCA_037577295.1 Ladigesia roloffi
CACCTTCGACTTGGATGCCCTGGGGGTAAGCAAATAAACATCAGATTTTCATTTTGGGGTGAACTATCCCTTTAAGTGTCTTGCGAAAAGAGACAGTAGTAGAAAATGGGGATTGGACCTGCAACTTTTTGATGATCGGGTTCACATGTATAAGCGAGCTATGGTGAGGTAAAGATATTAAAAGGTGCATAGGGAGGGGTTGATGTAAGTTGTACGCAAATGCACGGCAGTTTTCAGTCTTCACAGCGCATATGCATACCTAATTTGAGACTTCATACTGCATAACCCCCGGAACCACAGCCAAAACACAGACCACTGCATGCACCCCCAGGGCTGAGAATTTTTTTTGGTGCGTACCAATTAATTAATGTAGGTACTCATTAAAGTACTAGAGCAAAAAATAGCTTTAATGGCTACTGCAACAGCAAAGGGCCAAGGGAATGAAAGCACACATGTTGAGGCAAATAAACACCATAACTAGCACAAGTAAAGATAAGCAGAGGCTGTATTTCTGCCTTTGTTGAGTTACTGTTGCTTGTGACCTTTTGTAGGAAATTGTCATTCATTCACAATACTAGCCACTAGTTTTGTGAATTAATAAAGAGGTACACAGAAATGTGTAAGACACCCACATAGACCTGCTAAGCTAACGATATACAGCGGCATGCGCACAGGTTTTCCCCTCAGCCCAGTTCTATTTGAACGGCTGTACAGGGAGCTTTCAGTAGGTTAATGGACTGCTTTTGTAACTCTCCAGGCATCATTGTCTCAGTGAGTGTGACCTCTTGCATTGTGCCTGCTGTATTTTGTCGGCCTGTCACTCAGTGGATGGGGAAAGGCCTAATTAAACTGGTGCGAGTTGTGCCTTGCTCCTGCACAATGGAGCAATAGATTGCCTTTCACCAAACAAGCCGAAAGAACCCTCTTCCTGGTTCTTCGACAGAATAAAGGATTCCTGTACAAAAGGCTCGCGGATGCCTCCGCAAACAAAAGGTCTCCGGTTTTTCGCTGCCTTAAAAAGACTGTCACAACCTGCTGCTATCTGATCTGCCTCACACAGCCTGTTTGAATAAGAGGAAATTAAAATCTGACATTTAAACAGTGCTCAGCACGCCTGCGGCTGATCAATAGTCAGTATCTGAAATTTCTCTCTGTTTCTCTGAGAAAAAGACTGACACCTTGTCAACCTGTTAGTGAAGGTTTTTGTTGTTTTTTTATTTGTTTGTTTTCTTCTGTCATGCTGGGTCTGGTGAGAACAAGCAGTCATAGTGTGTGTGTGTGTGTGTGTGTGTGTGTGTGTGAGAGAGTGTTTGTGTGTGTGTGTGTGTGTGTGTGTGTGTGTGTGTGTGCGCCCTGACATTGTCACATTGTTGCTAGAGGTCTTGACCTCCTTCAGAGACCTATAGCAGCACATGACACTGGCAGCCTGACGGCAGAGAAAAAGAGCAAGAGGGAAAGAAGGAGAAGATGCCCTGTCTTGTATTTTACTTCTTTTTGTCCTCCCTAAAGTCTGCTGGTTCATTTTTGTTTGTATTGATGGCTTTATGTTTGATATCTTTGAAAATCACTTACTGTTCCTTATAATTGAACAGGCAGTTTTTGTTACTGTCACTTCTTTAAGGAGTCCTAAACTGGCCCCACAGTGTTTTCTGGAAATCATTGTAATCCTGCATTGGTAATGGATCAAAACACTTCATCCAACCTACAGCTGCAAGTTACATGAATTACAGCATTTGAATTTGAGACACAACCATGGTGTCTCTCGATCAGAATCTTGCATTAAGACAGTGTATTCAGTAATAATCAACCACCCAAAAAGAAGTGGGTCTGTTATCAGTTTAAATTCCAATCTTACACCACACAGTGCACTGTGCATCTCCAAATTTCTCTAAATTTCCTCCTTCACGGTTGAAATGTTTCCCCTTTATCGCTCTCCATCCTACATCAACTGTTCTTATTTTTCACGGCTCGCCTTTCATATCACGTATCATTTCGCAGAGAAGCTGTATGTTCTTTGATATGCATACAAACAGTGTGGCATATGTACTGCATTATTTAACTTGGCATGTACATGCTGTCCTCTCTTTAAAAACATGCTTTATTGAGGTCGGAGTGTATTATTTATGTCCTCCTCCATTTAGAGGAGTCAGTTAAATATTTTAAGCAGCGTTTTCCCCAGAGCAGGTCTCACTGCAGATCGATCAGTATCAAAAGACACCATTTGCCCCCAAACGCTGTTTGACATCCAGCTATTTCTGCTCTGGAGCCCCGTCTAGGTCATTCCAGTCCAGAAGCCTAGAGTTCTTTATCTCTCTCTCTCTCTTTCACTCTCTCTCTATCTCTCTCTCAGCTGATGGACTGTAATAATGTCAGAGGGTAGTGGCTTTATGCTCTTAGTCACTGGTTAGTGATAGCGGATGGACAGAGCTCAATGCAGATTACATCTATAAAGATAAAGAGATACTATATTTCTGTGTGTGTGTGTGTGTGTTTTGATCCCTCTAGTCCTTGGGAGCTTGATCGTAACCCGCTATGACACAGTAGGAAGTGAAATTAATGTAATCAGTGCATGCAGGGGAATTAAACAGGCCATGTGGAAGAATTATGTTTGTTTGGAAACCCACACCAAACCTGTCTATGACCGCTTGTGATGGTGCTTATGTCAGTTGTTAACTCGGTATTAGGGGTGGAGCCGAATACAAATACGGTAAAGGCACAAATAACGTCTTTTTTACGAATACGGTATTCAAACAAATACCAAAAAAAATAAATGTATTCGGGAACCAAACTCCGCCCACATACCCGCACTCACATGGTTAGGGCTCTCGCCCTGCCATCAGAAAGTTGTGGGTCGTTCCCCAAAACCACTAGGCACCTCTGAGGTGCCCTGAGTGAGGTAACCGTCTCCACACACTGCTCCCCACACACTGCTCACCACACACTGCTCACCACACACTGCTCCCCGGGCGGCGTGTTACTGAATGGGTTACATGCAGAGGATAATTTTTTTGTGGACTGATGTTTCAGGTCAAGTTCAGGAGTGGATTCGGGGTATGGCGGACGGAGTTTGTGTGCTGAATTATGATATTTACTCAAATACGAAAACAAATACAAATACGTATATATTTCCCCTTTCAACAAATACAAATACCGATACGAATAGTGGCCGCTCTGCACACCCCTACTCAGTATTCATGTTATTTTGTTATTTTGCCTAGATGTCGTTTTGTATGTAGATCAGTTTTCTGCAAAGTGATGCTTGTTCCATAGATAAACGCGCTCTGACTCATCTCGGGCTCAGCCTTGCCTCGACCTCAAGACGGTGAAGTTCAAGGCCTCCCGTTTCCTCAAGTTTTTTTTTTTTTGGCTGGTTTGTTTGTTTTTCCACCATAAAATCACAGCTGTGTAATGTGGAACATAGTTATTTAAAACCAGAAGCAGTAACCATTCCCAGCACAGTGCACTCCTGTATTAATCAGTCTTAACTAGGGGGAGACATTTTCTTCATTTTTTAGCTCCAAGTTTATTTGGTGCAGAGTCCTTTTGAAAACCTTTAGAAAAATTACGCTCCCATGTTTCACTTCCAAGCAGGCGACTAGTGTTAAAGAAAGCTGTTTGCGCTGGCATATAAACTTCACTTGAGTTTAAAATTACTACTGTAACACCACAAAGAAACGCAAGTCACTACTCATTCATCATCTCACCAGTGAAAATTTGTTTTATACAATGTTAGAATAAGAGGTGCTATCCAGGAAAAATTCTGTCCCGCAGGGAAAGGACAATGTAAATGTGCTCTCAAAGATACAACATGGTCCTTAATGTGATTTAAAGATGCATTATGTTCACTTTCCCAAAGGAAATTTGTGATGTTTCCTATTGTTGGAAATTGTATAACTAGTTTAAGTCAAGAAAGATAAAAACTAATTGACCTTGACTAGAAAAACAGTACCATTCAGAGAACACACTCTGTTTTTGGAGTGGTACTTTCAAGAGCATGTCTTCAATACCCAGTTAGGAAACATTCTACAGAAAATATATGTTCATTTTTTTAAGAGTATACAGTTAAACATTAGGATCAACCAGAATGGATATTTTACCATAATTTGCATCTAAAAAGAAGTTGTTTTATTTTCATTCGGTTATTACTATGCTTTAATATCTTACATAATATATATAAACTGAAATACAGAAACATATTTTTATATATACTTTTATCTGATAGACTCCTGGTCTTGAATCAGACATAGGAATATTTGAATTTTGAAAATGCAAGCTGATGTTGATGTGAGAGGCTTTAAACATGATGACACATTTCACTGATGGTTATTTTCAGTTATCAAAGACCTCACACTGCCAGATCTGCCCAGGTTTAACCCTACACTGCAGGACACTGAGTTGTAAATATTGAAGATGTTTAATATTTATGATTCACTGTCTGGGCAGCTCTAAGTGGACTGAGTAAATCGGTGGGGTGAAGATTGGATTATAGAAGCTCTTCATGACAAGGGAAGATAATTGTTTAAGATCACTCTTATACCTTTTGTAATTTTTGGGAGCAGCCGGTTATTCTCTTATGTGGTCCAGCTTGATTACTTAATTAAAAATCTGTTAATAAATCAGTAGTAATTATCTGCACCATTCATAAATGATGATGCATATTTTAATGATAATGATGATGCAACTTTGCATTTATGTCACAATAATTTGTAATCTTTATATTTTTAATTAATTTGCTTGTTGGTTTATCTGTCTGGCTATCTTTAATATTCTGCTCAGTTGATTTTTATTGTTTGACCGGTTTGTATATACTCAGATCACTCATGTCATCCTAAACAATCTGTAAATTACTTGTTTACAAACATGTTACTTTAAACTCAATTTATTTTTCAGAAATACTGCCCAGTTGTTGTTCTTTAATTCCATATTTCTTTTCTAAATGTTACAATTTGAACTTGTCTCCCTGCACATAACCACACCATCAGCTAATATGAAGTGTGCTGCAGACCCGTGTGCTAATAGGCGGCGAGTTATGGTCCCTCGTGCCCACGGTTGAGCATTCGACAGAGACGGAGCCCCAGGTGCGGCCTCCATGCAGCACTGGCTGTGATGAAGAGAGAAGGGGGCTTTGACGTGCCTGATGGAAATGACATCTCAGACAGGCTGGATGGTAATATGCTCCTCCTGCTGAAGCCGTAATCAAATTTACAGGAAGAGCGGCTCCTTGGACGATCTGCGCTGCTCTGGGAGACCAGGCCCAAATCGCTCCTCGGTGTAGACACACTGCTTTAACTAGAGCAAGGAGGCCACTAGCAACGGGGTGTGTGTATGTGTGTGAGAAATACTGCTCTTCCTCACACACACATTCAAGCTCTTAATGAGCTGGAGATGAAATTAGCTTGCCGTCTACCTCCCCTCGTGCTTACCTCATACTAACTCTCCTATTAGTGGCGATGAAGAAACTGCTGGAAAATGATAAGACAATTAAAGGGTATTGCTCATGGCAGCTCTGCCATGACCCGAACTCGTAGACAGTGGGAAAGAAAATAGTGTAAAGATGTTTTGTTTGCAAATCAGTTTTGTCAGTAGAAAAGAATCAGTTAAATTTCAAGCATGTTTCTAACAAACAGGTTTGTTCAGCTAGCCCAGGAGTGGGCAACTCTGGTCATGGAGGACCAGTGTCAAGCATAGTTTGATGGTCGTTCACCTCAAACATAATTACTAAACCTGACAAGTAACTGGTGCGGTTGAACCAGGTTTTTCTGAGCAGGGAAATCACCGAAACCTGCTGGACCACCTGACCAGAGTTGCCTATCCCTGAGCTACCCTGTGAATTCGATGAAAATAAAGTATGAAGCATCTTGCGTAGGGTTAAAAACAGAAGAACAAGGAAAATGCGGATGTTGCACTGTGTTAGGCCTGACTACAAAACACTGTTTATTCAGACGTAGTATGCACATGTTTATTTAAATGCCGATGTGACAGAATTTTCTGTAATTCATTCGTTTTCGCTAACTTTTGAAGAAGGTATGAACTCACTCAATGTTGTGTCTCTGCCACTGACATTGCAACAGCCAGTATGAACTCTCAACTGTGTAGTAAATTATGTTTAGCAGTTGTGTAGTGACTGGGACATTCAAATTTTGCTTCTTTGGTTGCAGTTCCAGTTTAGCTCTTGTAATCATATCTAGATCTTCATTAAGGCCCCACAAACTAACGATACTGTCAGGTTTGGACAGTCTAATTTATGCATATTATGCGCTGCTGCAACTAAATCGCTCAATATCATTGTCAGAAACACTAGGAATGTGAAAAGAATTGTGTTCTTCACGATGGGTGCCTTCAGATGTGGAATTTGTTTTGTTTTTATAGCAGTCTTTTTCAATTACTGATTCACCGGTGTATTTTTAATACATTGAATGGTGCGTAATAATCACAGTTCTAGTGTTCTTATCAAGCAGCTTTAGTCTCAGAACTATAGAGATTTGATCTTTCTAAGACATGGGTGTTTTTGGGAGGAAGTTGCTGAAGGTGTTCTTAAATGACATGCACATATTCGTATACCATGCATACACTTGTGAACTGACCCAACCACACCTGGCCTTGAGGCATGCTTCATCAATATAGTCCAATCTGATCCAGTCGCGAATTCAGTTCTAGAAAAAAAAGGAAAAGGTTAAAAAAAGAAGAAGAAAGAGCAAAGTGATGCAAAGGTAGGGGGATGAGGATATGTTTGCCTGTGGAGGAACCCGGTGAAAGTAGGCTGGCGACAGATGTGCAGGGCAGTAAAAGTGTAATTGAAATGCCAGCAGCAATAGTCTTATCTAGCCGCTACAGGAGCCTGCCTCGCCTCTGAACATCAGTTAAATGTCATTTTAGCCCTGCCTGATTCAACCCAACCACAATCCCCTGCTTCTGGGACTGCAGCCGCTGCAGATGGGGAGTGGAATGGAGGAATGGATGAAGGACTAGGAGGATGGACAGAGCGAGGGAGAGAGAGAGTAACAGGGAGGGAGTGGATTGTAATAGGATTTCATCTGCACACTGTTAACTTCCACCACCTGGACGTAGTTGGTAATTTGATACGGTCCATCAATAAGAGTCATTTACTGCTTGGTTGTAGAAATTCTTATATTATTATCATAGTTATTTATTTATTTCTGTCTTCTCTCTAGATGAGAGTGTATGTCTGTGCACCTGGGCCAAAAATGTAATAAAAATATCTGCAAGCAGAATCAGTGTTTAATGTCCTCATTCTTGTGGTTAAAGCTCAGTATAATGTGATAAAGACTAATTTGACTAATATTTGTTAGCAACATTTCTTACTCATAATTTAGATTGATTAAGTGTGGGGAATGTTCATTGCCCCTGCTTTAACTGTGAGTAAAACTAAGCTTGGGTGACCAGACGGATGTCTTTTTCCCAGACATGTTCTCTTTTTGAGACCTGGAAACTGCATCTGGCCGGAGTTTTAGAATTGGGCGGGATTTTGAGCTGCCTAAATATACGTCACGTCGTGGACGTCTCTTATTAACTAAAGGTTCAGAGATGTGCATACAACTTATCAACTCCAACACCCTCTCATCTCCTCCCCACCATGCATCCACAACTTCCTCCCATCCCACAACCACCACACCCTCCCATGCCACAACCACCACACCCTCCCACAACCACCACACCCTCCCATCCCACAAACACCACACCCTCCCATCCCACAACCACCACACCCTCCCATCCCACAATCACCACACACTCCCATCCCACAACCACCACACCCTCCCACCCCGCAACCACCACACCCTCCCACCCCGCAACCACCACAGCCTCCCGCTGCAAACGTCACACCCTTCCACCCTGCAACCATCACACCCTCCCCATCTCCAACCATCCCCCTCTCCAGACACATGACCAAGCTGGTAAATACAGTCTGCTCTGTGGTGTCCTCTTTCCCAAAATCTGAACTCTGGTCATCCTAATTAAACTTGCTCCATGATTTGAGACATGCCACTGGGTCTACTTGTAGCTAACCTCCATTTGACCTAAAGTAGATCTGCCTCCTGCCTGCATATATGCAGTCTGAGTGATAAGTGATAGGACCCAATCTTTTTTGTGGGCAGTGCCGCCAATGCTGCTTTTGTTTCGAATCGCATTCACCAACCTCAATTCAGACCTGTTCCAGACTGTTAGCACACCACATACATGAATGCAGGAACACGTTCATATATAGTAGGCCAAAGTTAATAGTTTCACAGGTTTCCCACCACCATGCATATATTATACACATCAACTCTCCCCTCATATTAGACACATGGTTACACAGCGCAGGACTCTTCTAACACGTTTACTCATGCGGCACATCGTATTTGCATTTGCTAAGTTTGGAACTTACCAAGTGTGATAACAGGTCTACTGTATGTAAAATAACCTAATGTATGGCATCAGTGTTAATTAGACTCAATTTCCCAGCAGAGGCAGAATATCTCTTGGCAAATTTCAGATCAAATGTAGTTCCTTTTCATCTTATTAAGGTCAAAGGATTTAAAAGGTCTGCAAGTCTCCTTTTGAACTTAGGAGCTAATGAAATGTCTATTTTTCCTCATCGTCTTCTTATTCGTCTTCTTTCAGAGGGTGATCTTCAACATCGTAAACTTCAGTAAAACCAAGAGCCTGTACAGAGATGGGATGGCCCCCGTGGTGAAGTCCACCAGTCGGCCTAAGTGGTACACACACACACACACACACACACAAACATACATAAACATACATAAAAAATACATAAACATACAATAAAAAAAGCTTCAGAGTATAATTTATCTGGCCCTATATATTTCTCTGTCCATAGATATACTCTGCCCTAGGAGTTATAGCTAGGTAGGACAAAACATGATCACATTATTTAGATTCACTTACCGTTTGGAATCTTGCTGGACTGTGTCATTGCAAATTCAAACATTCTGTTTTCCAATATTCGTAACAAGACATATCCTAACATTGTGGCCCACACACACGAAATGTCTGATGCCATAAAACTAGCAACAGTTGCTATAAAAAGCCACATTTTTGGGCTGAGCATGGACAAGTGTATTTGGCCACACTTAATGTTGAGATTCCCCAGAAGGTGATCTACAGATTCTTTAATTGTTTACAAACTACGTGATGAATATCAGGTGAGTAGTGACAGGATTAGGGTTAAGGTGGGGTAAGGATTAAACCTGAGTTAGGTTTAAGATTAGGTTGTCTTTAACATATATTTAGTTAGGTTTAAGATTAGGTTGTCTTTAACATATATTTAGATGAATGTGGTTAAAGAAGACTTGAGCACCTACACTACACAAGTCAGCAATTTATTATAATGAGTGTAGAGAAGATACTGATTTATAACCCCCAATATCAGTGTGGCAAAATGTGTATTGTATTTCAGGTAGTTTATTTACATTGAGTGAGATTAGCTGTTGTTTTCTGTAGCTGCAAAATGATTCATTGCTTCTGTTTCGACCTCTCTTGAGATGAAATTGTCTCACATTCCTATCATTACCAACAACTTAATCTTCGTTTCACCTCTGGCATTTGCCACTTTCAGTTTCTAATTCAACAAGAACCTATGTAACACTTTTTCGAGGGTATTTTTCTGTTTTTAACACTTTATCCTTCATAATACTCTTCAGCACTTTTTTCTGTTATATTGTATCTGATGTTCCTAAGGTGGGTTTATATTGCTGTGATGGATGTCTGGTCTCCATGGTGATGGTGGCTGGATAGAATAAGGGACAAAGTGGACCAGAGATTCAGTGATGGTGTAGGGTTTCTGATCTTTGTTCTAAATATGGACAAACCCTGTATATGATGGCCATCCACCAGCCATTATATACAGTACACACAGGTACAATTTTCCCTTTTAGCCCTTCCTCTAGTGCTTAGTTCTTCTATACCTGTTTCCGTGGCCTGTGAGGTTTATATTTTTCTTCATAGAGGGATTCTAAGTAATTTTACTGCTGATTTAGGCTTTAAACGACCCCCCACACAAAACACATTTGCCTTGATGGAAAGCATAAAGAAACATGCAACCCCCTGGACAAATATATTTTTAGTTATGTATTCTGCATCTACACATGATAGATTCTAAACATAAGATCGGCTCGTACCTTTGATGTGTAGTTTCCTGCACTATAACTTCATGTATGATTTTTGACCCCTTTGTCTAATTTTAGGAGATGTTTTCCCTCACTCACTTGGCATGCTGGGATAATTGCTTTCCCTGGCTACGCCCTGTAGCTTGTGCTCTTTTTTGGTAACTTTGAAAGACTTTCACGCACGCATTCGCCTTCTATCAGTATTTATCAGGGCGATACTTTACCATTCAGATGTGGAGGTGCCAGGCTGGATTTGCATGGACCATGTCGGTTGGGCAGGTGAAGCCTGTCAGGGGTAATAGGTGGGAACTGATGGATTGAGAAGGTTGGGAATATGTGCGTACGTGTGAGAAAGTGCTACTGGCGGATACAGGTCTGTGTGTTTGTGTGTGTCTTCTGTTGGACACATGCGTTATTTGTGACATGCGGAACAGGGGTTACGTGACGAAGTGTGCTCGCTCAACAGAAGCCTTGACATCTGTCACGAGTCGATCAAGGGCACTCCGCCACACGGCAGACGTCTGCCACATCAGCCCATCTGCCTCCAGCCAGCCCAGCTCACGACCTAATGGGACAAGACAATTAGACAGAGATGCTGGTAGAAAAAAATAGACTGTAAGACATTTCCCGCTCAGCCAGGCACGTTTCATGGCTCTCTCAGGTGTGCAATGTCAATCTCACCTCAAACTGACACAGGCAGCATATCCAAAATAGGGTTGGGTGTGGTCATTCAAATATCTGGGATAGAGTTCCCTCTGGGAAATTTTGGTGCCATTCAAAGTGCAAAGTGTCCAGAATTCTTGTCAATTATTCCAGGAAAATTTCCAGCCTTTGGCTAGGGGTTTTACCATTCTGGGCTATTTAAGAATTAAATTGTCAAAAATGGGAATGCTTTATGAACTTAATTGCATAACATTTAAAATGGACCTGTTTGGCCTGTTAAGAACATTTTTTTATTTTCCAAATTTAAGGAACAAAAGTTTTGGTATTTGTAAGTATTCGTTTCATTTGTTTACTTAGGCCACACAGTGTTTACGTTTTTGATTTTAGATATGGTAAAAAAAAAAAAAAGTTTAAAAAAAGGTGAAACAACTTGTCCAAAATTGGAATCAGCCAACTTCTAATTAAAACAATATCCTGTTCTTTTAACTCATTATCTATAATTCAGGATGTATAATTAGTGCAAAGTCAAACAATGTGGTCAAAGTTTATCTTTTATTTTTAAATTTTAAGTTTAGATCTTTTCTTACTGGCCACTGTGTTTTATGATTTTTTTATATGCGCTATAAAAAAACATGCAGTGTATTAAATTGCTGGGGGCAGATGGCAATGAGATGAATTTTAACTAATCTGGGCCAAGCCACTCGGTGGTTAGCTAGTGGTTAGGGGGTTGCCCCTAAGATCAGAAAGTCATGGGTTCGAATCGTAGAACTGCTAGTGTCATTACTGAGGTATCCTTGAGTAGGGCACTATCCCCACTCACTGCTCCATGGGGGATCCTCCATTGGTTGAAGCCCCCTACATCACTTGGTGAATAGGTAAGTCGCAGAGAAAGAATTTCACGTTGTTCACACTGAGACTTGTGCTATGGTGTGCTTACATGTGACTTTAAGCTTACACTTTATTGTAAACTCCAGCTCATCAGTAAGACAAGCAACTTAGCATATGTTCTACTCATACAGAAACTAAAGCCTCTCCTCGTCCTGTTAAAAGTTGCAAAATCATCCCTCAGTCTTATATTGATTTTTTAAGAATAGGAGCCATGGAAACCTATTTTTTTCTTTAAAATTTTACATGTACTTTGAGTGTTCAAAAACAGAATATCAGTGGCCTCAAGTATTCAACCTTGATATGACCTGGAGATATACTGTTATATAATTTATCAGGTGCTTGGCCAGCAAACATTGGCTTTTTTTGAAATACTGAAATGATAATCCGTCGCAATAAGAACACACGTATCTGTGTCTATCAACATGTTTTGATATTAGATAACTGTGAGTTTGATTCATGATTCAAGCAGGATGGCAATTTCTGATGAAGCTCCAAGAGAGTAAATTAAGACTTACCATGAGACTTAAAAAAATCTTGCCGATTCATCCTGTCAGTTATCACTATATAATCAATGAAATCACAGTGCCTACTCAAGTAAAACTAATCCTCTTAGGGATTTTTCAAAATTTCTGCAGAAATCAGTTATTGAGATATAAATGAAATCATTCAGAGTGATGAATTTTAACTAGTCTTGATGGAAACAGGTTGTAATATCTGCAACAGACTTTCAAAATGACCAGTGATCTTACATGCCTTCTGTGGTTTTTTATATAATGTTAATAATGATAAAATAGTGGTGAACAAAACTGATTTGTCTGCAGCCTAATATTTCCCACCCCTTTACATGTGCCATTGCAATGTTATTAGTGTTATTCACTTTACTTGTTAGTGGTTTTGACACTGATTTATTGCTATACTCAACCAAATGATCATTATACCATCACATCTTAAGTTGTAGGTGCTGTTTAAACTGCTACTTTTAAATGCAGAAACATTAATAGCAGATTTAAAAAAAAAATACCATTTATCATATCGAAGAAATGATATTATAGAATGGCAATAAAAGAAAAAAAACTTTTTGGCACATATAAAGAAATAACTTGTGACTTGAGTAGAAACAAGAAATGAAATGAATGTGACATTGTAGAGCATTTATTTGATTTTCATCCATATTAAGCCATTGTTCCATTTAATCGTAGCCATTTCTTCCCAATTGACCTTCAGCCCAAAGGACCAGCATCCATTTATAGCATTTGGCCTTGAAATAAAGACATCTGTGTGTGTGCAGACTGACCAGTGGAGAGCACTTATGTGTACAGATGCCACCGTTTCATTGGTCAAACTCATCAGCCTTGCAAATCACACCTCACACTGGCCACCACTGCTGAACAATCCCAGCACTTTACACACAGTGTGAGTCTGCAGTGTGCGCACACACACAAAGACTTCGTTTTTTTTCCCCATCCAATTATTGAGGTGTTAAAAAGCATGGTGTGGGCATAAAGAAAGGTTTTCAACATCTTCTCAAGCACACACACTCACTTGATAATTGCTGAATGTGAGAAGGAGCCTTATGCCATTGAAAAGAATGTGTGTAAAACACAATTGAACCCGGGTCAGTGTGAGTATTTGGAGGCGTGAGGGAGTTAATGTGGTCATGCTCTTTTGTGACAGAGTGGATAATCAGTTCAAGAGAGGAGCTTCAGTCTGTCACAATATACTCAACAGGTCATAAACTCCACACATTTTTAGTATTCTGTCCTAAGTTAAGTTCTAACACCATCATTAACGACTGTGGGCAGTCCCTGAATTTTCTTTTTTGGTGGCAAATTTGTGGCCATGTCATCACAAACCCCAAAGCTATTTAGAAGAGCCCCCCAAGTCTGTAGCCTTTTATACCATCATAAGAAAACCTTGCATTTGAACTCTAACTTCATAGTTGTTAGTTTAACAGATGTTAAGGAAGAAATATTCAAATTTAGTTTTGTTGTAGTTTTTTGTTTATTTATTTATTTAATGCTTTCTAAAAATATGTTTCATTAAATGTTCACAAAATGTAAGGACAAGCTGGCATTTTCAAAGACAGCTCACATTTAAAGTGCTAGTTAATACAAACGTATATCTAATGTTTATTCACATCCAGTCAGACTAATTTATCGTCTTTCCCCTTTCAGAAACGGTCGTCCCTTTTTTCTCTTTTTTTTTTACTTTCTCTTCTCCATTCGCATTTCATCAAGACAACAAAACGTGGCTGGCTCAAAAGTAGTAATCTCCCTCTGACAAGCCTAGATCTGGAATAAATAAAGAAAAGCACAAGCAGCTTTAGCTGTCTGATCTCGCTCTGTATGCAGGGCGGATAAAATCGAGTGAGAGCGAGTGAGAATGAAAGTGAGAGAGAGAGAGAGAGAGAGAGAGAGAGGTACGGACAGTTTGAAGGAAACCAAAAAGAGAGAAAAGATTGCCTTTGCTGTATTTATCTGTCGAAAAGTCACTTTTAACACGTGAATTGAAACCTTTATCTCTATCTGCAGAAACAGTTCTTTCTCAGTTCTGGCTGTGTGTGCATGTGGGCATGTGGCCTGGGGCTCCTCTGCTCCAGGCTTCTCTGTGAGACAGACAGACGGACAGACAGACAGCCATCAGATTATAGCACACATGTGTGTGAGTGTGTGTGTGTGTGTGTTTGTACTGTTTGAGGCCAGACCTGTGGGGTGCTAATTAGAGTTGATGGAGAGAGGTGTTTATGTCAGGTGTGAGGATGCAGGTTATGGCAGCTGATAAGCTATGCCTCAGAGAAGAGCAGCTGACAGGATTTAAAAATTTCTCTTATTTTCCTTTTTCCCGCCCATTTCTTTCCTTCTGACACTCTTTCATTACTTCTCCCCCATCTTTCCACCATCTTTTCTCTCCTCTCTCAGGCTAGTGAGAGTATAGTGCAAGTGTAGTTTAAAAGTCTCATGTCATGGAAATTCCCTTACTTTGTAATATGCAAACATATGTGTGCTTTAATCCCAGAACATATTGGATTTAAGTTGCAAACATGGCCCAATTTCAGTTATTGCTTTTGTGATGGCACAGAACAGAATATATTAACGTAATCAAAGTACCTGTTCAGGGTACAGCAATTTAGCCTCAACCATTCCACTGCTTTTTGAAAAATGGTGGCCTACTGGGTGACCAGTCGTAACACAAGTCGTTTACATAGAGCAGATTTAAAATCACAGACACTAAAACAGCAAGGAGAATCCAGAGAGGAAATGGACATGAAAATGGGGTGTTTTGGTGCATAAAAATAAAGCATCATACGTGTAGCTGTAAAAACTGCTAAGCAGTCTGAAAAGCTGTAAGTCATTGTTCGCCCAGTGGTCATTTTTCTTTTATGTTGGTGATGCTAAGGTCCAGGCCTGGTGCACTGGACTATTCTGGAGTTAAGTGGATGGAAGTGAAGACTTACTGCTCTTGAGTGGGTGGATGAAGAGAGTCTGGGTTCTCAGGCTCTCAGAGGGATTTTTTAGCATTCTCCTTCAGACAGAGAGAGAGAGAGAGAGAGAAAGAGAGAAAAAGAGAGAGATACAGGGAACAAGGCTGATCCAGATGACTTAGGATTCTCCCAAACTCTCTTCATACAGAAATGGGGTGCTTATTGCAGCATATAGTGTATCTAAAGCCTCTTGACCATTTCTTTTTCTCTTCACTGATTGCCTCTTGCAGCCCTGCTAGAAAGAGTTTTTGTCCCCTTCAAGCTAAAAAGTGATCTTTCACCTAAAACTTTTTCATTTTTTCCTAAAAAATACAAGATCCTGCTTCTACTCACAAAGCCAGGTAATAATCATAGGAAGCAAGTACACAGCAAGATTATTCATATTTTTAAATAAAGCTTTTTTAGCTGTATTGGAACAAAAAAAAAAGATACTGCATAGATGAAACTAAGCCTCAAGCGTTAATAAAAAAGAACGGAGAACAGATATTATGTCTGTTCACACTGCAGGGCAAATCAGAACAGTCCCTTACATCTGATCTTTATACTGGAGTGTTCTGATTTTGAGTTACAAGTGACTGAACTCAATTTGTAATGCCAATTTTTCATCAAGTTTTCTTGCATATCCACACACGTGGCCATAGTACCGATACATATGTGACGGGAAAGGGGCAAAAATCTGCAAGCTGGTGACATTTATGTGCTTAGATGTTGATGTGTTCCATTAATGACTAACAGAACAGTCGTGGTGTATTTCAAATACAGGAATCAATTTGTTGGATATTCTGTTGTCAGTGGCCATTGAATGACAATTTCAATTAAATCTGATCTGTAAGTCTGGAAATGTGTTTTGAATCAGGGAGTGAGATATTCATATGCATCTCTGCCCCTCACACTGGAAATATCCTAAAAATATAGTTCTAAATAGTCCTGAGACAGTAAATAACTTATATAATAAGGTTACACTTGGCAGTGGTGAATGAATTGTATCCCCTATATTCATTGTATTTTTCCATTTTGCTGCACTTTTCACTTTTTCATTTTTATTCTGTTCTATAGTTTTATGTGTTCTATAGTTTAATGTGTTCTATAGTTTAAACGACTGGAGATCAAATTGAACATAGTGAATTGAACAAAGTGAAGATGTGCTATTGCGCACTTAATCTGATAAAATCCCTGAACCTTAGGAAACATACTTTTCTTCTAGTACATTTAGTGCAAAACCTGCTTCTAATTTTACAGTGATCAGTGTCAATAAAAATGTATTGCTTTGCTTTTCGGTTTTGTTCTGTCCTGTGCAGTTCAGCCCGTTTATTGCCAGGCAGTGCTTATTGCGACATTGTCACAAAGCAACTTTACAGTGATACTACGGGCCTGCTAAGAAAGCAGAGTGAGGTGCTACTAGTTTCAAGAGCAGGTATTCTGTCCAACAATAAGTGTCTCAGGATTTCATAGCCAATTTTTACCATCACACTGTATGAGTGGGAGGGGTTTTGAAAGGAAAAGTGTGCAGTAGTTCAACTACAATTCATAAAAATTCCATTAACAACCAGCTGTCACAGGCTATGAGACAGACATCTTAACCATACACACTCAAACATTTCTGTACTTGAAATGAGTTGGCAGATGATTTAGTCTGGAAAAGTACAACAACTGGGCATCCAGACCATCTAAACACTGTCAAGTTTGAAATATTCAATTTTTCTCATCTCATACATCCTGTTCAGGAGAATTTCATCCTTTAGATTGAGTTCGCTTGAGTTTGGGAGAGTTGACATCAACAAAATGTTTCCATCTTGGTTTTTAAATAGGAATGGACACACACTCACCCACACAGTCACCAGACACCATACAGACACACACATATACAGACACACACATATACATGTACAGACCCAAGCAAGCTTTTCACATATACAATTTTGAAGCAGACAAGTTGGAACAGACAGAAAAACAACACCAAAATAATTTCATTTCACTACATGCTGATGCAATGTGTTTAATTATGTTTCCATGCATGTATATAAGTAAGTAATATCCATAATGTGCTTAGAAAAGCATATTGTGACATCATTTATGACAACTGTAAATGTTGTTCAGGCCTTTTCTCTCAGTTATTTTACAGCCCTACTCTTACTCAATAAATCCCTACTCCTATCACTTAGTTACTAATGTATAGTGGCAGGTCTAGTGGATACTGAAACTAGGAGCACAGGAGATGATCACTTCAGACTCAACACAGTTGTCTTGCTAAAGCATTCATCTGGATTCTTCGCACAGCTAGCTGCCTCTCTTAATGCTATTTCCCCTCAAATCCAGCAGGCCGTGTCGCACAGCCATACCTGGTTGCCTTCTGTCCGCTTTTTCATTGACTTAATCAAGTAAGTACCACGCCTCTTCCAATTATTTTGCTTCCCCTTCCAAGGTGATGCCCTTTTGGACTCCGAGAGAGGACAGTGTGTGTGGTCCCCCTGTGGGGGTTTATTTGTTAGCCTGCTAGAGCGAAGAATTACCCAGCATCCTTTTTCTGGCGGCGTAAATTAGAAAGGCAGTGTGCATGGTGGCTCAGAACTGCTGGCAGACTGCGCCCTGTGAGGACGGCCTGCGCTTTGGCACACACGGCAGCTGCTACTGGGAGCTCCCACTATGAAGAGCATCGAGTAAGCAGCCCAGACTGATAAAAGAGCAGCTTAATTCAACTCCAGACTAGCAACCAATACAGCTTACTTTATTTTCTAATTTAAGAGATGTTTTGTGACCGGTCTTAAATATGTGGCCCTACAAATAACATGTAG
>JBBKCR010000016.1:9031550-9053134 GCA_037577295.1 Ladigesia roloffi
ATTTGCAACAGAGATCTTTAACATAGATTTGTCTTTAAGGTACAAATCCTGTTTAAGTCTAAGGGATTAGGATGGATGGAAAATGAGCATTTTGAGTTTTCATATGGTATGGGCTCTTTAAAGGACTGACTTTTTTCAGATTTGGTTCTGTACACCGTGTTTGTTTTGTGATGTGATGAAATGTGAGGCAAGGAAAGACACAGGCGGTCAGTTTGAGCCAACTGTCAGACTATAGGACAACAGCATGGATTATTATGGATCGGAGGAAATAGCTAATCTGAATATAGATTGGTCCCATCTGGTTTGGGTTGGCAGTGCTCGTCTGTAATTCGGTAAGCAGCGAAGCATCTGGGTGCTCTAATGGAACAAAAGGCCTGGGTGCAGGGACATGGGTGAGTGAGAGACAGTGACACAGACGGAGAGCGAGGGATGAGCTGGTAGTGTGCGCGTGTTTGACCGGCTGCGTCGTGAATATAAAGGACTCAGATGGTCCTCTTTGCGTCTGCACCACTGGAGCCTCAGATGGTAGCCTTGTATCTGCACTAGTGGAGCCTCAGATGGGGCCCTTGTATGTGCGCTAGTGGAGCCTTACAGACATACAAACACTTGAATGAAGCTAATCAGCCCTGCTGTCTCAAAGGGATGGTTTGGTGAAAAAAAAGTCTAATTTACACAGTGTATCAATGGCCTACAGTTTCAGAGTGATGAAACCACCACATGAAGTTATTAAGTAATCTAAAACAGTCTGGCTTATGTAGTTGCTAAATCTGTGTGGCACTATTATTTTTAAACAGGCAACATATAACTTCCTGACAGCATATAACATACTGTTGTCATTTATCTTAAGTAGCATATAGTATATTTCAGGTAATAATATCTATTCAAACAATTCAAAATAATTTTGATCGAGATTGCTTGCTAGCTTGCTCCCATTTGCATTAATTTTGAAAAGTAAATGGGGGCATGGGGGCTAGCAAATTTACAGTGAATGTCGTTGGGTTTACTGGTATGATGCGGGTTTGAGTAAATAAATGTTGTTTCTCTTTTGAGGTGATGGTGAAAAAGATGCTCTTTATATCTCTTTATATATATATATATATATATATATATATATATATATACTATTCAGTATTGAGAAAAATATGTAAATGTAAATTAAAATCAAACAAACCTTTTCCTAGTTTAGTTATTATCTCTCAGTTATTAAAAATGTGAATATTCTCTTGTTGCACTCTTACTTAAAGCTGTGTAGGGCAAAGTGTGGGGCAGTGTTTGATGATTTAGTTTATATTAATTTGTAAATATTAATTTGTAAAATTACCTTTAGAGCTTCAGTGCTAAATTAGAGAGACACATTTTGAAAAACCAAGCATGAGTAGTCAGGTATATTTGGTTTACAAATGTACATTTGGTTTACATGCCATTGTGTCATTCCACACAATTTTCTCATTTTTACTTGTAAATAACTTGTGGTGTAGCTCATTGGCTGAATTCTGAAGTCTTTCAGAGTTCCAGAATGCTCAGTGTTTGTTTTGATATTCTGTGATTGTCCTCAATATTAAAATCCACTCACGAGTTACACATTCGTAAGTTTCTGTAAGAATCTGATTGGCTTTGCGTTAGGCTTGCTTTGTGGAGAGACCATTCTGTAGCCTCTGTATTCCTTGGTGCTTCAAAACAAACATTATTATGGTTCTGCCTGAGCCACCGTTCCACTGAATCAGTATTACACCATCCTGACCCCTGTCCTGCTGCTGGATTACACACCCCATAGAAAGCTACAGGGCCCCTCTTAAAGCGTAATATTGTATTGCATTTATTTCTTTCAAGAGATTTCCCAGTAGAAATGAAACGGAAGGACACACACACACACACGCACGCACACACACACACAAATAACAGTCGTTTCCCTTTTTATTATTATGTTTTTACCTGGTGAAGTATGTAGGCTTTATTTAAAATGACAGAATTGCACTTTTTGCTCTATTTTTGAAGCTGGAAAACAACAGCTGAAATAAGTACAATAAAAGCTTAGCAAGAGCACTTTTTCCAGTCCAGTGGGGTGAGGAAGGCAAACACAGACATGCCCTATTTCTGATCTAACATCTAGCATTTCTTTTGTAGTTATTGTTTTAAATAAATGTGTGAATGCCTCATTGAAGTTTTATTATGTAGATGATTTAAAAGACCAAGGCTGCCCATGAGCAGGTTTACTACAAAGAAGCGAACATAAAAAACATATAATGTCTCACTTTATGAGTGGGCGTGGTCTTTTAATGTTAGGTTTGTTCAAGTAAATTAAAACATGTGCGGCTAGAATTACAACAATTAAATAAATTGTGTATTATCTCGTATTTTAGAATAAAGCATAATAGAAGGCAGCCAGTCAGATAGTAAGTCATTTGCATGTGGTGGTCATAAATGCAACATAACAAACATAAAGTTTGGAAAACTATATAATGACCAAAACAAATGCCATGCATTGAACTAAAGATAACAAAGCAAGAAAATGAATGCTGACCTTTTCATGTTTTCACTTTTTATTATTGTATGTAAATGTTTCCTTTGCTATCTGAACACTGTTTATATATGCAGATAATCATGTGCTGGGAAAAGGGTTAAAACACCCACCCTTAATTGGTTTACTGCCTGAGCTTATCCAGATTTCTGTGGGCAGAAACTGAAAATCAGGGTTGCACTGAGTCACCGCAACTTGTTTGTTGAACTCTTACAGGTGTAAATCTGCTATTTAAATCAATGCTGTTTAAATCGTTCTAAATGTTGCATCATATTTGGTAAATAAAATGTCAGTGCTGATGACAGTCATAGCGGTGAGCTTAACAACAGGGTGGTGGGCGTGAGTTCCTGCAGACTGGTGTTTAAAGAACGATACTTTGGGTTGTAATTAACAAGGTAGATGCAGTCACTGATTCTCTAATTTAGTGAACAATACTGGCCAATTTGGCTGCGCTGATTTGGAACCTTGAATTTTGTGATGGGATGATCATGCAATCAGCTGTCTGAAAGGCATGAAAACAGCCTAAGGTCCCTGGGAAAAAATTGCAATAGCTGAATGTCAATGCTGGATGTCTGGTCTTGTTTGGAAGCTGATAATATTTCATTATTCTGAGCAATATTTAGCGCTGGCATTGAAATAGCCCCATAGTGTGTGTTGGCAAGGGGGGAGAAAGCACCGCTGATTAAGATGGATTCACCAATCCAGCAAAGAGTATTACAGTGGGTGCGGAGCCCATCCTGGCTCCGAGCTGCTTTAAACAAGCGCAGGAGGTCCTCTCTCTGGCCGGTACTGAGGTCACCTAGATGGAGTTTTAAAATACAGAGATACCGTAAGAGAAATATTAGGTCTATGATAAGGAAAAAGGGGAAGGAAAGCGATTCCCCTTTTCCCACTTTCTTTCCGTTCTTCCTCTGTGCTGCCATATTAACAGATAGCTCAGTGTCTTTGCTAGAGGACACTGAGGCTGAGTGGAGTCCATTAAAGTGATCACTGAGCCATTGAGTGTTTGAGAGAGAGAAGGAGCACTCCATCAGAGGCCTACAGATTAACCCATTGCTGTGGTGGTCTTGTGTGTGTGTGTGTGTGTGTGTGTGTGTGTGTGTGTGTGTGTGTGTGTGTGTGTGTGTGTGTGCACACGTGTGCAGCTACTGCAGTGGTGTTCTGCTTCTTTACCACTATATTGTGTTTTTCTAATGTGTCCCTTACATCACATACAGTTTCCCGTGTGCACCTACCTCACTGCTGTCAATAGGTCACATATACAAGCTAACTAGGGCTATGCACAGATAGTAGAGCACTCCGTCAACCAGTCTGGGTGCCAGTATTTGAATGTGGAATCATTATTTGGGCATTTGTTATGCCGCATCACATAATGTCAGGAAGGCCAATACATGAATTTTTTATGTCCAAAAGTGCTACATCATTCCAGATCTTTAAAAAAAATTGCTTTTACCTTCAAAGCCAATGTATGAAAAACTACAGTGATGTCTACTGACATGTATCAGACGCTAAAACAACTCCCAGGAATCAAAGAAGCAGCATGGCATGTTTAGTATATCCACTGCTATTCACCAGCTCCCCCTCCCCCATTCATACTCACACACATCAGAAATGGTTTATGTGCTCTCATGAACTAACCTTCACACTCATACACAACAATAACAGCTGCCTGGAATAACACCTGGGAATGCAGCTAGCTACAGCAATGGTTGGAGTTAACAGTATGTTTACATTTTCAGAGTAAGTTGTACAAGAACCTGAAACATTTCATTTTGAATTAATAGTGAAACCATGAAATTGACAATATAATTTAAGTTAATGTTGGAAGCAAAAGAGGATACCACAGTAAGTCCAGCTGTGGCACAAGAGGATAACACACACACTATATAGAGAAGTAGGAAAATACTAATGAATGCAAAGCAAATTCATCACAGTGTATTTCAGGTAGCCTTGACGAGCTGAGATAAACATTTTGAAATTATGAAGCACCTAACGAATGTGTGTTATTACAGACACAGCAGCTCCAGGTTTTATTAGTGTCCATGGAAAGAATGAGTTCCAGCATTTTATCAAATCTTGAAGTGGCTTGAAGTATTTTGAACAAATCATCAGTGGATGATTGGATCATGCAGTGCAGATATAGCCATGGAAAGTGTTTCTTTGCAGACTCTGGAATAAAATAGTTGAATATCTGCTCAAAACAACAACTTTCTCACAAAATCTTTCATTAGAATTTTTATTTAAAGAGCTAGAAAGTAAAATGTGTATTTGTCAGTGTGGCTGCTGCAAAAGTTGTATGTGGCCCATATTTTTATCTAATGCTGTAAAAACAACCTGTGTTCAAGCTATTGGCCTGTCGGCTCTCCAACACAGTTCAAATTCTTCATGTGGCCCCCTGTAGAAATTAATTGCCCAGCCCTGGGAAAAAGAGGTGGGGAAAGGTCAATGTAAATATAATGTAAACTTTGTCATTACTATAATAAATAGTCATGTAAACATTGTAAGTGGAATCCGGTACGGGGGTATAGAATATGAAATCTCCTTTCCGCAGACACATTGTTCAGATAATAACTACTCATGATAATAACAACTCCTGAACTGGTTCTAAGTGTCACCTTGAGAAGCTAACATGTTGGCAGTATTTCTTAGATAGTAAGCTATATTGACGTATTTCCTTTTATAGATACTTGAATACTAAAATGAGTCAGAATACATATTTCTAGAGCAAACACATGAATTTGTGAACTCATACAGTACTGCATAATGACACATTCAACAAGTGCCCTGCCTGTAGATGCCCTACCTCAGTTAGCCACACTCATAAACTCAGTCTCTCTCAGTGTTTAATGATGAATGATTACTCTGGCTCTTCAGCATGGCTGTAATGTGTTTGAAGGGCTGATGGGGGTGGGTTGAGAGGCTAATTAGTGATATTCATGGCACACTAATTCTCTTTGATATCCACCATGAAAGACACTTGTCTTTTATCTCTTTAAATGTGTTGTTTTGTTATAGAGATGCCAACACGAGACGTTCTCAGAGAATGCAGACGTGTTTGAAGTCCTAATGCATTGAGATTTGGGGAAGTAAATACTGTCTGATTTTGTCAGTGATCTAATTAACCCAACATGATCTGGTGTATTCTCTGGAACTATGAGATTTAATGGTCTCAAACTGATGTAAACAAAGATGCAATAACAAACATCCTTTTATGCACATTTAATCCCCACTTGTAGTATTCAAGTTTGCATTGCACTGAAGTACAGCTGAACCTCTCTAGGAATCCTTTCCAGAGTCTTTGTTGATCTGAAACCCTGCCCAGACAGACAGAATTTTAGCCTTCCATCCATCACAAATGGTATCTTAGGTCACTGAATTTGATATTTTTTGGGTAAACACTCTCAAGGGTTGACATCTACTTTCAATGTGTCTGTGTAGATAGATAAAATGCACCTTTTTTAAAACACTGATTACAAGGCCTCATGATCATTGACAGTTTGCTGTGGACTCTGCATCTGACAAGTATATTGGGATGTGCAGTTTAAAATGGAAGCATATGTATTATATCACATCAATATACAGTCTTTATATCATGTTTTTATTTGTTTTCTAGTGATTTTTAGTAGGGACATTTTCTCATGATATTGGCAGACAATTATGTTTGTTTAAAGCATTCTTTTTGAACTAAGCAAAATTGTCTTTCTTGCAGTATGGGTAATAATCTGACAGTAAAACAAACTAAAATAAAATGTCTTAAAACAAGTAAAAGATCTAGTGTCACATGAGACATTTTTTCCTCATTTCCAGTAGCAGACATGACACATTTAGCAAGCTATCCATCAAGTCGCAGAATATTTGCAATATATCTTTTATTTTTATCTGTTCAATTTACATTTTAAATTATATTAAAGAAGTTATGAGTGCAATGATGGTGAGTGCAATGCACTGCAATCAATCCAATTCTGTTTATGCTTTCTCTGTAATAAAATGTGTAGTGAATCAGTGGTGTAGAAGTCCTGGGCTAATTGTGTGAGTGTTTTGCTGACCTTATCTTGATTGAAGAGAATTTCAAACACATGTGGGGAATAATATACTTTCAGAAATGTTTCAGTACCTGTGGATGAGATCCGAAATTTTGTTCTGTGGGTCTTTTTTGAAAGTATATGCCCAAATCCTACTGATACCATTGGACAACTAAAATACGACCAACTGGCCTGAAAAACCCCATGTGAGTTGTACCTTCATAGTGGAACAATGTGCTCTTGAGCTGCAACTGCATTTTACCCATAAGTGCAAATGTATTGCTTCTTGAGATTCTAAGCTTGCCTAGTCTTAATTAAGCCCATCTGAGGTTAGCCTCTTCTGAAGTATGCTGAACTCTGAACATTGTCTATATTGTAGGGAAAGTTCCATTAAGCAAATAAAAAAGGCCATTTGCCTTCAATGAATGGACTTAAAGTTTCCAAACATGATGTATGTATTCGCCTAGATTAGAAAGGATTTTCAATTAGGAGTCGCAGCTGTGTATTTTAAGAGTATGTTTTAGTCTGGAAAGATAGAGCCTTAAGTGAGAGAGAGAGAGTGATTGAGGTGTTCAGAGAGGGATAAGCCTTTCTGCTACAGTTCTACGGAAGAGAAGACGGGGAGTTGTCAGTATAATGGTCAGGGAATATGTCAGCCTTAACTTTCAGCCATTTTTTTTTTTATTTGTGTCAGTATTCTTTTACACCAGAATCCAAAAATACCATCTGATGTGTTATTGTGCTAAGAACCCCTCCGCTTTAATAGCATACTTGAATTCAAATTATTTACCAAGGCTGGAAATAAAAGAAAGGCACAAAAGTAGGGAGTGATGTAACTAGATATTAGTTATGAAAATTAATCAGACTTGGGTATGTCAAACCAATATTGATTACATACTTTTATTCTGTGTTTTGATGTCCCTAGACTTGTGCGCTGAAATGTTTATTTTTCCTGTTTTTATTGTCCTGTTTGTATAGGTGTTTCATGTATGTGCAATATATAATCCCGATTCTAATCTTTATTAATAAAAATACTGTATATTACATTCACAAGTAAGACATGCCGACTACATGTTGACAGAAAGGGGAATGTCACTACTGTGTATTCTCATAATAGACACCTTTAGACTGTCTTCAACTCTTTAAAATAGCTTAGTTTCACAATACTGTGACCGTTCGTTTCCATAATTGTATAGTACAAGTAAATATGCATTGATAAATGGGTCTAATAAAAGCAGGGATTGCTAAACAACTAACAAAATGGTAACAGATTATTCATATCTTTATTTAAAACAAAAAACAAAAAATCTAAACTGATTTAAGCATAAGAGCATGCGTATTAGAGAAGAAATAATATTTAGTACATTTAATATTACATAAAAGTATTTTTTTCACAGATATGCAGAATATTTAACCATTCAATGTTGAATAATTGATAGTTATTCAACTAATTGTTGTTCATTATTATTTTGGAAGATCTATGCGTTTCCCAAAAACTAGTTTTATTAAATTGAATTAATAATATTAAGTTTGCAATAGTACTCCAAGAAAGCTTTTACTATTTTATTTTCCATTTAGATATTTAAAGTACTTGACACAAGTCCCAAAGATCTGCAAAATGTTTAATTTTTCTAACAATATCTAATTTTTATTAAAAAATCTAAACAAATGAGTGTGAATTCAAGACCGTGAATAGCGGTGTTATAGTACATTGTTCCCATATGTAAAACATACAGACACTTTCAAACTACAGTTTCATAAGCCAGCCACCCATGGTTCTAGTCACTCAAAGGGAGTCTACCTTGTAGTAGGAATGTTTCGTTGGCTCATAGATGATTACTGTGGCGATGGCAATCCAATGCCCATCTGTCAAGTTATGTGAATTCTTACTATCCATCCATCATTCCTCCTCCCTCATACCCCCACAGTGTGGAATAAGGAGCAACAGCTGTGTGTGCCTGTTCACGGGTGTGTGCTAGTTGGTCGCATAACAGCTCTCTGCTACCGTCGGTCATCAACATGCCATTCACTTTGATCTAGGCCTTGTTATAACTTGTTGCATCTCACCTGACATGAAAATGAACAACCTTGAATATTCTGACAGTGTGGTGCATATACTCATTTGGCGTAGTAATGTATTGGCCCTGCGGCTGATTGATAACCAGATTGCTAAGATGAGTCAAAAAAGTTGAAAACATCAATAATGAAATAATGTCATTGTGAATTTGTATTTTTGACTCAAGGTTTACTCAAAAAGCAGTCATTGTCGAAATATTGATTCAATGCACAATTCTGTAGATGCAATACATTACATGAAATGGGGTGTTGGGGCTATATCACTTCCATTGATTTGATGCACCTTAAAATGATGGCAGCAACAAAGGCAGAGGAACCAAGAAGACATTATATTCTATATTTGAGTAATAGCTGAGAGTAGGAGTGGGCAATGTGGTATGTTAGCATTATCTTGATAAATTGTGTACTTATTCCCTTTTCTGAATATATAGTGGGTGTTTTCAGTAATTGTACAGCACTGAGCAACTGTATGTACCAACAAAACATTAGAAAGGATCTGAAAACCTAATTGGCCAGTTATAAATGGAAAACAACATTCTGCTAGCAATCTGATTGAAAACATTTCATATGTTCTGACTTAAATTACCTTTAACTTTCATTTAAATAAATTCCTTCACTTCAGCTGATCCCTAATTCGTACCTTAACCACTAATCGACCCCCAACCCAATCTAATACTGTAATATATCACCAATTTGTTAAAAATTTAAACATTTACAGAGTATGTGTAGGGCTTAATTTAAAAGCTGTATTTACAGTTTTAAGTCTTTTTAAATGGTTCTGCTCTATTGCCGTTACTGTTTGTCCATTCCAATTTGGAAACTTCTAAAAAAAAAAAGACTGAGAGTCATGACATACACACTGTTTATTGTGATTTTTTCATATATTTTGGCCAAATTGCCAACGCTCAGTTACTCACTTAAGAAGTTATATTATTTACTGTGCTCATTCAAACTGATAAACAACACTTTCTAATGTCAAGGTAATATCTGTGTATGCCTATAATAGAAAAGTCTCTGCTTTTTTTTACAGTTTGTAAATGTAAAAAAAACAAACAGGACCTTCATTTTATTACTGATAGACACAAAAAGACATTGAAATAGACATATGTTATTGAAATTTCTTGAATATTAATATATTTGCAGTAATAGAAACTTAAGTTAATTTGATTTTTAAAACTGAACAGCAGAAAATAGACTACATTGTGCTGTCTGCCTGTGTCTCCCGCCATCTGTGCATCCTTGTTTCATGCGCCACCTGCCTTGAGAACGCTAGTCACATATGTGCCTGAGAGATTGAAGGCTAATGATTCAGGTTGAATAGCAGCAAGCAAGTGAGAAAACTATCATCAAGCAAACAGTGGTTGGACAGTAATTACCCTCAATCTGTGTCTGAAACTTTGATGTGTTGCGTCCTTGAATTTGAGGAAATTTTGCTTGGAAAAGCCTTGAAAAGTATTTGAATTTGATGTTTAGGAAGGTGTTGGAACCCAAAAGTGCCTACTACTGGCACGAGAGCATCAGAAATGTGCAATGATGGGGTAGAAGAATGTAGTTTGGTCTTGTGAATCACAGTTTTTTAACAACATGTGGATGGTAGGAGATATATGCTTCATTTACTGTAGGAAGTGACCATGATAAGTATCTTCCACTTCTGTGTGGTCTAGGTCTGGTGCTCACATGCCTACTGTTGGCAATTCGGTGGTGGACAGGGTTCAGCATGGGCACTCTGACCAGTCTGCAATGCACTGTTATCTCTGACACCATTCTTTCATAGCCAGCAATTTGTGCTACAGTAGCTGTTCTATGGGATCGGACCAGATCGCTCCCGACACACACCCATGAACCTTGGGGGCTTTTTTGACGGTTCACCAGATGTCCTTCCTTGTAAAACTTTTGGTAGATAATAAACACTCCATACTAAGTGCACCCCAACAAAACTGCAGATTTGGAGGTACATCTAGCCATCACAGTTTGTACTTTGTTCAAGTGGTTTAGTGCCTTTGGTTTGTCCATTTTTCCTGCTTCCATAACATCGTCTCCATAATGACTGTCCTTTTTTGCCTAATAATTCCGTCCCACTGATGCTATAACCAGTGAGTTTCACTTTACTTGTCAGTGGTTTCAAGGTTTCAATTTGTAAGTGTACTGCGTCTCTGACCCCTTTCCTCACATGTCCAGTATCTCTCTCTTTCTCTCTCTCTCTCTCTCTACTAGCCCCCCTTTTCAACTGCACCCCCCTCCTTCTGTCGTCTGATGGATGCTGTATTGGGGTGCAGCCTGCTGGCCGGCTCTACACCTATATGTGTGATGTCATAGCCGGAGGGGATCCACTCTTCTCTACTTTAGTGTGGCTGACAGCTCTTCAGCCTGGCTGTGTAAGCGCGTGTGCATGTGTGAGCGCATGGGAGCTCTTTTATTTGGGGTGAGGGGCACAGAGAGTGAGCTGTTTAGCTTTAACAGGTTCTCATTTGTCAGAGGCTGTCAGGGCTGCAGCTGTCTCTATCTGCTGGAGGAACTGCAGCACGTCCACGTTTTGCAGCCTGCTGGATCCTGTAGAGACTTCTCCTCCACCCTCAGGCTTTTTGAAGAGGAGTGAGGGACTCACTTAGTCACATACATCTCAGTCTCTCACTCTCTTTTTATGTTCCTACCACTCTCTCTCTCTCTCTTTCTCCTTATGTCTCCCCCGCCCAGGAGCAGCTCATTAAGGCTTCTGATCAGGGTGTAAAACATCTCGAGTGTGCAGTTGAGCAGGTATTATTTGTCATGCTGCTGTCGCTGTTGTGTCTTCAGCTGTTGCGGAGGATTATTAATATAATAGGACCAGCGCCGCTCAACAGATTGGAGACACTCATCTCAAACCTCCTTCTCAGACGTCTGTAGAAATGACATTATGACATTATCCTAACACGATAACAAGTGATTAGAGATGCACCTTAAATTGACACATTTTCCACTTAACAAGATTATATCATCACCAATTTTCCTTGTTATGAAACAAAACAGTGACTAGCTACTAGGCCAAGCCATCAAAACAGCTTCTTAATGCTAGCATGCTGTTGTGACATTCATGATAACACCCTCATCTGGACCATAAAGGATAAATGAGTAGATGCAATATGCAGTGTGTGGCTAGCAGTAGGCTGTCTTGTTGTGGTAAATTTGAGTAGAAGAGGACCTCCTGATGTAGATGATTGGAGATGAAAGAGGGCACTAATGTACTGGTAGTTTGATGCTAATTTTCCGCTAGTCTGCAGTGTGCTGGCTGCACTGTGAATCGTTTGTGCACGTGCATGTAGCAGGAGGGACGGCCATTAAGAGCCTTTTTTCCCTCCCAGCACTCCTCTGGGTATTAATCTCTCTCTATTTTTCTCTCTCTTTTTCCCTCATATGCCACTGCAGAGTCTCTCTATCCTCACTGACTTGATGCGTGCATCCATTGCCAATTCACAGTAATGCATGATGGGACTTCCTCTTCGTTTTGCTGGGCAGACATCACACTCCCCACATTGTTGCACAACATAGGTTATATAAGCAAGCTAGAAAAGCAAAGCTGACTTGACAAGTGGGTACCTCCTTCTATTCCATGCAGAGAGAAACAGGGGTGTGAAAATATTCATTAGCATGTTTGCTGTGTGTGAGTTCGCAGTTTTCTGCCCTTGTGGCAGCACACAAATTGATATTTACTGTTATCTGGGGACTACTGGGGGGCATTGAACATAGTGACCTTAGACATATGTGCTGCTCCACTGTATTACATTGCCAGTCTTTTTCTAGGAGGATTTATATAAATTATAGTTGAACATGACTACACACTAGTGTCAGCAATGCATAGCTGAATTCAGGTGTTGGAAGCCAAGGTTCTATTTTTGTTTCTTTCTGTGCATACTTTGAACATGTAATTTAACCTGTAAGCAAGGGGTTGCCACTAACTGGGCACCCAGATAGCAGTATGTGGGTGCGGTATCTTGCACAAGGTTACCTCAGTGGTGCCACTAACAGTCCTGGGATTCAAACCCACAACCTTCTGTTTAGAAAGTAGGGTTCCCACAGGTCAGGGAATTTCTGGAATATCATCTAATTTCAGTAAAGGCATTTCCAGACAGGTAATTTCAGGGAATTTGATAATTTGGTGCCATGTCATGGAATTATTAAAGGAAATTGTTAAGGTGGTAGCTAAAACCTGTGTGTTTACGCATCTTTTTTTTTTTTTGCTCAAAAACTTCTCCCACTCTAAAAATATGTAATATTCTTGAACCGAAATCTTTGCAAAGTCTGTGTCGCCTTATGTCCTTACGCTCACAAGATATTTGGTGGAAAATGTAAAATGTAAGGACTGGCTCACCCAAAATGATGATGACAAAGTATGTAAATTGTTCATACTTGTCTCCAGTATGGGAGACCGTGCACTTAGTGCCATGCGACTGACAGGCTCAGTTCCCTAACCACTAGGCCACTAGCCTCCTGGTGTAAATGATCCTAACTAATCTAACCAATTAGAGTATGTAATAGTAATTGTAATCAAATTACTTTACACATCTGAGAAATATCATCACTACTATTCATTACTATTCATTAGGCATTTTACTATCCTTACATGAACACACAACCAGTTCTATTTTATTAAACAGTTAAACCTATTTAAAATCCCAGAAAATGTCTAGAAACAATCCCAAACCAGCTGCATGCCCTGTCACACTGCAGAATTGTTCATCAGCTCAAGGTTTTGATTTGACCTGCACATTCCCCAGACAATCTGATTGAGCATCAGTGGAATGTGCTGGACAAATTAGTTCAATCCATGGAGCTCCCACCTCACAACTAATGTCCTGGTACCCGATACCGAAGCACATCTTCAGAGGTCTTAACAGGTTAGAGCCATTTTGGCGAAATAAGAGATCCGCACAATATTAAAATAGTAGGTTTTAATGTAATGACTGATCAGTTTATGCCATTTTTTGAAGTGCTTGGATTAGGTTCAATGTATGGATAAATATAAGCAAGCTTAATCATCATACTAATGAGAAGCCCTTGGAAGGGTTTTTTTTTGTTTTGTTGGTGGCTCACAACCTCTATTCCCTCTAGAAATAATGTTTTATTAGTCCTCAAGGAAAGTATCTCAAACATATGCAGCATATTTTAGAGAGTTGCTGCTAAATCATTCTCTCATTAGGTGATAAAGAAGTCTTTTATGAAGACGTGGTTGTACATGAGCACACAAACAAATTTGTCTCTTTCTCCTAATCTGATATAACAGGCGAGCTTAAGCCTATGTATATCATAGCAGAAGCGTTAGATTAGATCACTCGTCCTCCTGTGTGGTAAAACCCGTTTCGAGGTCCACAGATAATATTATCAGCATTCTTAACTATTACTGTGACAAATGAGTGCTTTGATCTTGTTAGATAAGCCCAGAATTCATTTGTTTAATTAAACCAGCCTGTCTTCTGCTGGTGCGGGGGTCATTTTAAAAACTGTTCAAATTAAAGCAGGTAATTAAGTAGGGCTGTGATAAGGACCCCTGCATGGCGGAGAGCTGCATCTGCCGACAGTACGAGCGAAACCTCATTTCTCCCCTGTGCAATCCCACAAGGTCGTGTGCTTTATTAAAGTTTAGCCAACGCCAGAGTGATAAAATATTTTATGGACTTGTTGGACGGAGGAGAGGACTTTTCGGGATGAATCGGTGCCGTAGATGGCAGAGTCTTTGGGACGGAGGCAATTATAGCGTAGCTGTTATCGTGCCTTTGAGAACAGGAGAAGGACTTGTACGGCAACAAGCACCTTGACAAAGATATTTGTTTGGGCAATGGAGTGTAGCATTAATTATCAGACGCTGTGATTAAATGCATGGTCCGGGAATGAGTGTCATTTGTCTTGCCAGGCTTAAGCACAGGACCAGGACAGGGTATTTTTTGGGTTGGCACCACCTCTGTTTCCCCACTCTTAGGTGTTACAAGAGGCTGAATCAAGGCCCATTTTGTTTGGCTGCTCATCTTGTGTCTCCATCTCTGATTAAAGGGTTCATTCAGGTGAAAATCAGAGGAATCTCCAACAAGCTCATTCAGGATTTGCAAACTGCTATAATTCACTCAACTCATTTGTTTGTCCTGTAATATTAATCATAACTGCTAATTACCAAATGTTTTAACAGCTATTTGATATGAACCAAATGGGCATTTAATTAAACTTTTATTCCTTTAAAAAAAAAATCATTTTACTTATTCTCTTGGATTTGAAATATGTGAAGAAAATTACATTTTTAATGATGTGGACACTTTTACAAATGTCTACCCGAAAACAGACTGTAAAACCTGACTGTAGATGTCATTCTTCATGGGTGGATTTAGAAACCGTAGCAAGGTGCTGAGCTGGGTAACAAGGATAAACCTGGTAAATGTTAGTTGCATTGCTAACATGCTAATAACTCAAGTCTGCATTAAGAAAAGAGTGAAAATGTCTTGACATGTATTATGAATTTTAAATTGTATATCATTGGTGAAATCCTAGTTTAATAGCTTAAAGGGTTGTTTGCTAGTTATCATGCTAACACAATCCTGCATGGATGGTCAGTGCACATCATATGAATGCTGACTTTTCGTGACCCTATTACCACAGTCCTATAGCTGATAATGTGTTGTTGTTTTGTTGTTGTTGTTGTATTCCTATCATTTTTAACCATGCTGCTTTGACCTTTTTTGTTGGTAGTTTTTTTAGAGGGCAAAGGTCAAAGCATATGTACTGTTAGTACACATACCAGTCCATATTTTATGTGCTTTGCATACCTTCAGAAAGAATAAGAAACAGTAATGCTGAATGACTTTGACCTGTATTGGACGTGTCTTTTAGCTGAGATTTCCTATATAAATAAGGTCCATACTTCATAGTGTCTATTAAACACACCACATCTGCTAGAATAAACATAATGTCTTCGCTATCTTTACCCGAAGATTGGATTAATGAATTAATTTGATCTCTTTTGAAGTTATTGTCTAATGAAAGTCATTGTTAAGGTGTGAACAAAGACTGGTTTGATGTGAAATGGTAGAAGATTTTAGGGAAAATTGCAGAGTCACTAAATTGTTAATGGTGGTGGTGATGGGAACCAGCCTCTAAAGCTACCTTGCAGAAGGTTATTATATGAAATCTGATGTTTGCCATTGTGTGCCATTGTGTGAAATAAATAGCCCTGCCATTAGCTTTTAGCCTAAAACATATTATGAAATATGTGTCGGGCAATGAGATCCATGCAGGGTATTCAAATGCAAAATAGTCCCAATAAACTCACTTTTTAGATTTACTGCTTTGACGTTGTCTACTTTAGAAATAAATGGAGAAATTAGTTACTGAATTCATTCATTCATTCATGAATTACTCAAATAATTAGAGTAAACTCAGAAAGCATTTTTAGGTTCCTTTTTAGGTATCACAAGCCCTGGTCCCCATCACCACTACAGCGATAACCCATTACACATAAAACCACTCTGAATTATTTTTAGAAATACCTGTGAAAATCCACTTCAGTGAACATCTACTTTCATAGTTCTGAATTTTCTGGTTCTTTGCCAGGAGCTCCGGGCTCCTTCCACAGTTTAAAGTTGCTCAAGCCAGATGAACTGGAGATAATAAATTGCACCTAGGTGTGACTGTGTATGTGTGAATATGTGTTTGTCTGTGTGTCTGCCCTACAGTGGTCTGGTAACCTGTTCAGGGTGTTTCTCCACCTTTTACCCATTGAGTTCTAAGATAAATTTCAGCAAACCCTGAACTTTGGCTAGGACAAGCAGCCCAGAAAATGAACGAATGAATAAATCAAATGTTCCATCAACCTTATACATTTCTGAATTGCCCAAAAGTCATTCCAGCCAATCCTGTACTGGTTAAGGGGTACAACTTATAATGGAACTTGTAAAACGTGTAAAACTTGTAAAAAATAAAAATAAAAACGCTAACTACTGACTTTCTTTGACAGAAGTGTTTTAGGTAGGTGTTGTTTAGGTGTACCAAGTGTGCAGATTTTTGGTTGAATTGTGGATATTGACTTATGCTTTACAGGTCTGAGATACAGATGTGGACTACTTAAGCACTGATGTACGTCGCTCTGGATAAAAGTGTCAGCTAAATGCCGTAAATTTAAACGTAAAACAAAGAGAAGCTGAGAAAAATCTAAACCCGATTTCTCTTTTTATTGGTTAAAAAAAATTAAAAGCAACATATTTGCTATATTTTTCAGCTTTTTACCTCTGAGAATACATAATAATTAGTTTTAATCACAAGCAGTTTTCCTTATCTTTTGGTATCTTTAATGGCCAAATTTAATAATGTTGTGTGAAGTCAACATTGATTTAGATGTTGTATATCAGACAGCACTTGCCTGAACAGTAGCATAAAATAAAATGTATAGATGAGATAATTGACATTTTAGCTGGCATTGGTCCATGGATGAGTGTGAGTGTGTGTGAGATGCAAGGATTGATCTCAAAGCAGAGCTGCTGATAGATATTTAATGGGATTTGTAAACTTAAGTGTGTGTGCTCTGAGAGGCAGTAAAGGCAGAATGGATGTGAATGAGGTGTGTCTCTGATTATTCTCAGCATGCTGAGGAAAGCACATGTGAATTCACTCTAGTGCTGCTTTACCACTGTATTACCACTGTCTCCCTATATTCTCCTTCTCCCTTATCTCTTACTGTTTTCCTCTCTTGCTGTCTCTCGTGTTTCCTCATTTTCTACTTTTATACTCTTAGTTTCTCTCTCACACACTTTTCTCTAATGCTCCTTTGCTCTCTCTCTCTTTCTCCCTCCTTCGCTTACACACACACACACACACGATATCTTTGGTTAAAATTCGCCGCACTGCTCTTTGTTTGGGCACATAAATCATAAGAGGAGGACCTGCAGCTGAATCAGAAAGGTCACTTCAAATCTCAAATAAAATGGAGTGCAGCCCAGAGGGAGAGAACCTCCAAGTGCCAGCACATAGAGCGCACGCGTGTGTGTGTGTGTGGGTGGGTAGGCGAAGAGGGAGGGCGAGTGAAACTCAAAGAGAAATGTAAGTGGAGTGTAGCCAGTCTAAGCACCGCTCTCTTGCTCTATCGGCTGAAAAGAGAGAAAAAGTCATGTGGACAGTGCTGCATCCAAATGGAGAGAGTTGGAGAGCAAGAGGTGTCAAGAAGAGCACAGGAGCACTTAGAAGAGTGAAAGTCAGAAAACAGGATTAAACTGTAGATAGACATGGTTACCTCTGTATAAATACATTTGTTTTTATTTATTAAACCATCCAGGCTTTGCCTTCAAAGGCATTCTTCATAGCTACTGTTTGGCAAGGTTTACAGAGATTGGAAAAGCTTTATAGAACGTTGGCCTAAAGCTCAACATAATGGGACATTGCATTCTCAACTTGATGCCATATTATAGACAGTTTTCATTCTGGACCATAACAGTGTTTGTTTAGAGTAACAAATCATTCCGTTTCCTGTTGAAATGCCACAGAAACAAGCATTGACAATGAAAAATTTGTCACTATACTAACGAAACTGAACTTGCAGAGAACTAATCAGAGAACCTTAGTTTTCCATTCACATTCTGTAAATCTTATTATGGTGGGCATTTAATATATATTTAAACAGTGAATAATTTCCTAGGTGTGTAGTAACTGTGTTGTCCAAATCTTTGGTAGCACTTAATAAGAAATACCCACACCGATAAAACCACACAAAGATGATGTGTCTACACCCACTCACACATCTTTAACAAAGTTAAATATTCTAATGTAGCATTTCTATTTAGTTATTCTGTCCATTCATTTACCTGTCTAACAGACCTTTAGTCTGTCCATTCCTCAGTCCATTTATTCAAATGACTCGTGGTTAAATGGTTCTTTTTATGGAGATGATGTGCATCATCAATATGATACTTAAGAACCTTTTATTAGATGTGGTTCAATTTAGCCCCCACAAGGTTCTGCTTTTGTTATTTGTGGAAGAACCACAATTTTTTTTTTTTTAATTTAACGGATTTGACAAAAACTGAGATGTGTGCTGCTGAAAATGTGGAGTTCTGGAAGGCTCGTCCAACCCAGTGACAACAGCTAAATAGACACATTTTTAGGCAGAGCTTGGAGTGGTCAGTTTTGTGTTTCCGAGGGAGGGAGAGATGGGATCACAGCTGTTTGGATGAATCAGACCTAGCTTCCAGCAAGCACTGTCCAGGGTGCTGAAATGTCTTGCTAGATCACTGTGAGAGGAGAGTAAAGAAGATAGTGAGAAGACAGCAGATGAGAATCCAAAACCTAAGTCCGTCAGTTGTTTACTCGTGCCGCATTGTGTTGTCTGATCTAAAGCTACAGAAAACAATGAGTGTGTGTGTGTGTATATATTTGTCCATGCTAGTGTGTATTTGTGTGGGGGAGGGGGATGCTCAGGGTCTCAGTTCAGTATCTGTGTCACTCTATGATTTAGCACCAATGTCTCAAGGCCTCAGAAACAAATCCTCCTGTTTTCCTATTAAATGTGGGATGGGGGAGGCGTGAGTGGGACAGGAGACAGGTGCACATTCTGACCTCACCGCCTCTGTCCAACTAGCCCTTTGACAGCTTTATGTCTGCAGGTTTTCAATCACAAGCACCAGTGCATCAATCTCTCACAGACACAGAGAGTACCTTTCATAAGTTGGAACCCACCAATAGGGAGCTAAACCTTCAGCCATTGATATTCAAATACCGTCACAAAATGTAAACGTAAATAACGTAAATTACATTTTTATTTAGGAAAATGCTGTTTTTGCTCATTCCGAGGAAACATTGGAACTGCACAATCATGAGCAGACTTAATTATGTGTAGTATCTGTAGTGAATCCTTCAGTAAAGTGTCAATGAACCAGTGGAGGAGCTTGATTGAAGCATTCTATTAAATTTGTGCACTGTGAATTTGTTTTTATATATTTAATTAAAGAGCATGTGAAGTTATTTTATTTATTTTCTTACGTTTTTACTATTTATTTGAGTTTAAAAAATGATCGTCATATTTTACAATTCACAGTTGGCTGTGGACACCCATCAGTCCTTTTTGGATGCATCGTAGCACATACTTCTGTTGGCAGTTTATGCACTTTGATTTTAGTTATAATAATATTCAGTGTAGAGTTCACACCTATCTATGACTAAAAGAAAAGCAAAAGTTATTTTCAAAGCTGTAAATAATGTTTTTTTTTGTTATTTTATTAAAGTACTAATTGAAACAGAGTTGGCCATTGTTATCGTCAAAGGGCTGTTGTAGCTTGTGTGTGAGTATGCAGTACAAACATCGGAAGTGTACACAAAAAAATGTTAATCAAATTGTATTATAATGAAATACATGATTTTATGATGCATTGCATCATTTCCTTGTTGTATCACTTTGTGATCATGGATTTATATCCCTAATGTATTAGCATGTGTGTTTGGGTAGCTTTTTCACTGTTGATTTTTTCATCTTGGGGACACATTGTGTTCCCTACTACACGGTGCTGCTTGTAGAAGGCTGAGCACTAACTTGAAGCAAGTGCTTCAGAGTGGTGTGTGTTTGGGTGTGCAGGTGGGTGAGGGGGTGCATGTGTATGTGTGTACATGCTCGTGTTTGTGTGCCTGTGTGAGGCAGTGCAGAGAGTTGGAGTGGCTGAAGCAGTTCTCATGGGTGCGGTATCATCAGTGGTGGGCGAGGGCAGATGCACAAGCCATAGATCCACTCAGGGCGGAAGTGAAAGTCACCTGGCTTAGACTGGATGTCATAAGCAGACAGTGAAGAATGGGGGTGCTGTAATCTCACAGCAGGAGGGCCTATATGAAGCTGTAGTCAGCAGGCTGGGGGCTCTTCTGGCTACACTAGCATGGACACAGCTGGGCTGATTGTGACTGCGGCTATAAAGCTCAGGTGTTGGCTGAGATGTGTGTCAGTTAATGTACATGTGCAGCTCAGATGTAGTGTGTGTTATACTGAACAGACATTGTAGAAGCACCTGGTCAGTCTAATTCCTATTTCTTGTGATTTTTAGGCCTGATGCGGCTCACGCTCATCCCCTAAGGCTGTTTGTCTGTGTGTGTGTGTGTGTGTGTGTGTGTTTGTGTGAGTGTATTTGTATGTGGACCTTAAGCCTTCTTATGACTCAGTGCTTGTATCCCAACAAAGATGTCTGATTTATTTATCATCACTTTTCTCTGGCTTTCTCAAATTTACTCAAGGTGCTAAAAAGTGTTTTTTGGCAATATTCCGCAGAACAAACCTTCTAAAGCTAAGATAAAATGTATCTTAAGCCACATCCACACCCAATGAGGAAACAGTTTCATACTACACATGACCTTTTAAATAAATTACTTAAATATTTTCCTTTTTACATTTGTGTTTTTGCAATATTTTGCTAGTACTATGTAGAATAATGATTTAAAACAATGGTTCTCAGCCTTTTCAACATAAAGGCCCACCTGTCTATCACAGCATGTTGTCAAGGCCCAATTGGCCAAATTAGATAATCTTAATTAACCAATTTCGGACCAATGGCCTGTCTCAATTTTAGATTCGGGGCCCAATCAAAAACCTTTGCACCTGGATTTAAAATTCCAAATACTAATTTTTTTGTCACATCAATACTCAAACAATTACAACAATTTTAACACTTAGTCAGCCTATTGTATTGCAAAAGAAAACATGCTTCATCAAACCATCCAACATTTTAATGATTCATTATCCACGTTTCAGAATCAGAATCAGAATCATAAAACTTCATTTATCGGAGGGGAAATTTTTAGTGTGACTGCCACATTGCACAGACACAGAGACACACAAGACAACAGACAAATGTAAAATAAAATTAAAAAAGTAAAAGATAAAATACTATACTAGAATAAATAATTAAGTAAAATAATAACAATAATAATAATATCTAGAAAAAGACGTAGCGATATTGCACGTTAACTTGAAATCTAGAAAAAAAGAA
>JBBKCR010000016.1:9161463-9180130 GCA_037577295.1 Ladigesia roloffi
ATATATTCGGGCACCGAAATGTTTGGCCCGAAAATGGCAACAAAGGCACTGTGTTTGGCCCGAAATATTTGGCCCGAAACTGGCAACAAAGGCACTTTCACTTTAGGCCAAATTTGTTTTTATATCGGACCGAAACTGTGATGACGCAACCACGGCCTCCCTGCGCCAGATTGGTTTAGGATCAGGATGTCTGCTGTGACAGCGCATTTCTATATTTCTATAGGTTTCTCCTACTGACATTGGCGGTCTAGTGGTTAAGGCGCTCGTCCTGTGCTTAGGATATCACAGGTTCGAATCTCACTTGGTAAAGGGGTTTAAATGTAAAGGGAGAATTTGTGCTGTTCACACTAATGCTCTGGTCATGTTTTGTGTTTTTCAGTGATTACAGTTAATATATTTCAGTCTTTGTTATATTTTATTTCAGATGTTATTTGATATTGTGCATTGTCTGAATGCTGAATAAATATCTTATTATTATTTATTATTAATAGTAATTTCTTTCGGTTTTCAATTTCGGTTTTCGCGCAGGGTGTTTTCCCATTTTTGGTTTCGGTCCAAAATAATCCTTTCGGTGCATCGGTTTACCAAGTTATAAGAACCCCTCAATGGTGACATTTTGTTAGGCTGTATTTCAAAATGATGTATTGATCAATGTGACAATTGATCAAAGTAGATTATGAATGCTTTATCGACAGCTGTGTTGATGAATGTATCTATGACATGGTTGAGTTTTCCATGGATGGTTGGTTCTGCAGCACGTTTTCATCCAAGGGCGTGGATCCTGAGGCATCATATTACCTCCAATCCTTGACTAAGACCTCACCTAGCCTCACCGAAATAATTCGTAAAGAATGGCTGAGGCACTATGAAACGTTATTATACGGGTCAACCAAAAAGGACAATGAGTTGCATTGCTGTAACTAATCAAAACCGACAATTTGGAAATGACAATAAATTTACCTCTGCATAGCTTTATTACACAACAAACCCCCCGGATCTGTCCTGCCAGTGCGACCTTTCACACGCATGCAAAGTAAAATATCCCTTAATTAACTCTAAACTGCAGTATTTAATTCAGTTGAACAGGATGCTTGCCAACACTGCATAAAGCTTTGCCGGCATCACAACAGTAGCTATGAAAGTACAATTTAGTAGTTATTTTGGAGAGAAAAAAAACATTGAATAATGATCATGTATGCGGATCCAATATTTTTACTCAAAGCGATCAAACATTTGCGGTTCATTGTGTGCCCCCGATGAGGATAAATGAAGTGTCCACACTTCGCGGAATTGCCACCATCTCAGCTGAGTGAAAAAAGCTCAGGCTTGTCTTTCATACTAAGGCAGCTCAGAAATCATATTTAGAGGTGATGGTGGCAGTGGTGTTGGGGGGGTTGCAGCTCCCTGACCCGACCAGATCGATAGCGCGGGCCCTGGAGTGAGGCCGCACTGAGAGTTATTGTAACGAAGCACATTGAAAAGGCCTGGAGTTTGAGCATTGGTGCTTCAGCGCTCATTTGTTCATTTAAAGGAAGATCAATGGGCCCCCTGCCGCGTCACAGAAGATACACAGCGGGACGGCACACTAGCAATGATACCCTTCTAAATATTTGATGTGGGTTGCGGGGTGTGTGTGTGGGGGGGTTACACTATATAGTTTTGCAGCTGCGCTCTCTGTCAGTTGTGGAGAGCATCTCAGGGCAGCTCCCATTAGTAATTGATGGTGCTCTGCAGTGGCCTGTTTTGAGGCCACTGTTCATTTCATGGGCTATCACTTTTTTTATTATTCTGCTGATGCCTTCACGGCCAATTAATTATTCATGATGCACTAATTAAGGGACAAAATAAAGTAACGCAGTTAAGACTGGTTCAATTAAACAAGAGAGCATCCCTGCCGGCTAAGTTGTTTATCAATATAAGATGAAGGCGCCAAATAGCTCCATCCTTGATTGACCCAGACTGTCTCTGCTCCCCGAACATGCTGGACTCTTTATTTTAAAACATATTTCTAATAGTCTCTAAATGATCCTGCTGTCCCTTCTGTACTTCACAGAGTCTGGCAAAGCCAGAAGGCATCGGGCGTGCCAGACATTTGGCTCTAACTTAACCAGCCATCATACTCACATACGCACCCACACTCGAGCACGCCGAGTTGCTTGTACACACACACACCTGTGCAAGCGTCTGTCCATCTCCCACATTGGCACAGGTGCTGTGTTTTGATTGGCCACGTGCTAATGGCTAATGTGCTTCCAGCTAATGTGTGTGTCATAGCTCTTCATATCCATCTCTCTCCATAATCATCATCTTCCTCATCTGGCAACCCAGCGGTGCCACCACCTCACCCAACACCCGGATACTTTTCCATTCCAGTCACAGAGCAGACACCTCCCTCTCTGGAGCCCAGCTCCATCAGCCACATTATTACTGAGATTATCCCATGTCTTTTATTTAATGACGGCTAATGTATCACCAATAAAGATGAATGAGGGGAGCTGGGAGGCTCTAATTGGAGGGACATGATGTCTGACTCCATGTCGGCTACCGTGTCTACAATGCCAAGTGTTTTTTGGGTCCCTGTCATGTGCCTTAATTCTGGGTTCGCTGCATGAAAACACATTTAAATCACCTGTTTGCTTTACAGCCTTTGTAGGTGATGATGTGCCTTCATTCCTGAGGTTAGACCAGAAATGTGGAAATGTGAAAAGTGCTTTTGATGTGTGAGTAGCATTGGTAAAGTTTTAATGTGTACCTTTAAGACTTAAATGGAACCAAGCTGCCAAAAGGACCTCTTTTGAAATCACTGTTTTTGTGATGTGATGCAATTACGTGTATCTGCTTATTCAGCCTTCAACTGTTTATCCCTGCACATTTCTGCTGAAGTTGGAAAAAGCCCAGTCTGTTTTTTTTTTTAAAGCACATTACATAAAAGCATGTCAGCAACATGTTCAGTTCTAAGTAATAAAAAGGCTGGAAAATGATCAGAAAAACATTAAGTGCTTCCATATTGGGTGCAACAGTTGTAGAGTACACTTTGGAGGATGAAATGAAAGCAAAATGTAAAATACAAACTATTTTTACAGAGGGAAACAGAAGATGACCTGATCAAGTTCATTCTTAATGTTTGTCAGGTAAAAGACTAATAATTGTATACAGACATACAGACTTTTACAAAGGGTATTCCTCACAGGTTCTTCTGGAAAGGCTGGGGTTGTAACTGTACAAAAATGCTTAGGCATCTATGAAAATAGTTTGTATCTGTTTATATAAGCCGTGGGACTTTTTCTACCCGCAAAAACACAAGTGAACATTAGAATAAACTCAAAACGGAGTTGATATTTTGTGAGCTGGTTAGAGGAACACATTTTTGGTTTCATATTTCTGCCCATTGCCTCCTGTCATTTTGTGGATTTAAAAAATTCCATAAGCAACTCACCTGATTTAATGTAATGAAATAGCCAAACCAGCCAAACCAAACATTTGATTGTAGCAAAAATGAATATTGGACTTCGCCACACATAAAACCAGAGAGGGAGAGAGAGAGGGAGAGAGAGAGAGTACTGTATATTGTTTGTGGCTCTGTGCTGATTGTTAGTCACAAGGTGACATGAATGCTTGTGTGGTCACTCATTATTCAGTTTTCTTTCATTATTTCATGAAGTAATAATATAATAAAATAATAAAATGTAAGAAAAACACATACATTTGTAGATTAGAATACTATGTTTCTAATTAGATTAGTAGATTATGTGTCTAATATCAATATTTAGATATTTAGCAGATTATGTAACTAATACCAATTCAAACTTCACTCTCATTTCAGGTTGAATCCATGCACAAAACATTACAATATCGCAATTCAAAACTCTGAAGATGTAACTGTGTTTTAAAGAGTACAGGTATTGTGGTATTCTGCCGCTGCATTATTTGAACTGGCAAAGAACCAGCACCAATCAGTACCTCACTCTGACACACTCATTTCATACGCCACACTGCCTCCTGCCTCCCAGCTCTAGTCTCATTAGTAGATAATGCCACAACTGAATACAGGTCATTTTTTTCTTTAAATGGAAATATGGTGAATATTGAAATATGATCTCATTATCACTTATCTTGGGTTTAATATATTGTTCCACCCCACCCCACCCCCACCCATTATTTTGTGCATTGGTACTTTTTCAGAACACATGCCTCAGCTGCCCTGCCTCATATCATCCATAGAAAATAAAAAAAAGCTATTTCTGCCTCCAGACCTGTTTACAGACTCGCTCTCCTGGGCTTGTGGCTCAAAATGGACACCGGGTTCATTTTGCCCTGAGCTAGGCCCACTTGAACGCATCAGCAGTGGGATCTGGGTAGCCTTATTGGAGCAGACTCGGCCTGCAGGACAAGCCAGCCATTGAGGAGCAGATTAGATTAAAAGTAATCCTACCACTGTGTTGCGAGCCATGTCTGTGCAAACTCCAGTCACTCAGTGCATCAGTCACACTGCTCTGCCCGGAAACAGGGCCCAGGGCACCCATATGCCCAGCCTGCACTGCTCTCTCTATGAGCTCACAGCCACGGCTGAGGAGAATTTAGCAAGATGCTTTTCTTTGCACTGAAAAATTGAGGCCGCGTTTGGGGTGATGGGAATTGACAGAAATATTTGGATCTCACTGAAGGGTTTTTTTCAATGCTCTTCTTCTTTTTTTTGCTTCTAGTACAACACAAGCATCATGACTGATACTCAGGAATAGTTTAGACAAAATATAATACACTTTAGGTATAACAGTTTTGTCTACTTTTATATATAAAGTACATGTCCAAAAGTATATCTACAGCTCTTGAAATCCTTTGTGAGGTCAGGTACTGATTGGACGATTAGTTCTGGATAACTCCAACTCATCCCAAAGGGACTGGATAGAGCTTCAACCTCTAGAGAATGCAGTTTTTATGCTGAAGGCCTTTTCTACACTCTTAAAAATAAAAGTGTCAGATCGAGATTTGCATGATGCCATAAAATAGCAGCTTACTTCAGTCCTGGAGCCTCACCCCACATATTTTGGCATTTTTTCTGCTTTTACACAGCCACTTCAATCAAGGAAAGGCTTGCTAATCAGCTGATTAGTTGGATCAGATGTTCTGAGAGCATGAAAACACTACAATGTGCCGAACAGGTTCCCTAAAAATCCTTTCAATGGATTCATTTTTATTAATATATAACTTTCTACTGCTTATGAAGAACCAGGTCGTGATGGAAGCAGGTTGAGGGCAGCCCAGATGTTCCACATTCAATAGCATCTCATGGGAAATCCCAAAGCCCTCCCAGGCCATCCAAGATATGTAATTCTCCCAGCATGTCCTGGTCTCCACCTAGCTGGTCATGCCCAGAACAACTCCACAGGGATGCACTCACTGAATCACCTCAACTGGCTCCTATTAATGATGGGGAGCAGGGGCTATACTCCCAGATGTCTTAGCACCTCACCCTATCACTAAGGCTGTGTCCAGCAGGAGAAACTAATTTCCAACACTTCAAATCCACAATCTTGTTCTTTTGGTCACTGCCCAGAGCGGGTGACCATAGGAGAGGGTTGGAACAAAGACTTTTGTAACAAAAATGGAGAGCTTTGTTTTTGACATATTTTTAGATTTTAGTCTCACATGTCATACATCAAGAGTATTCTGCTCTTTTGGCTTTTTTCAGTATTGTGTGTACAAAGAAGCTGAATACACTAATTAGAGAGTCTGTCTGAAACATTTTGGGCATGTGTAACCATAGTAACACTACATTAAGAGAACATTAAAACAACCTGTTATTTTGGTCCTTCCCAATATGATTAAAACAGCTCATACTTTTTGAGGCATGGAATCCTCAAGACTTTGAAATGTGTGCTCAAGTATCTGAGACATCCAAGTTGTGAAGTGAGGCCTCCATGGATCAAACTAGAGTTACTCTACAGTAATGGTGGTAAATGATGCATGTTAAAATAACATCTGCAAGAATAAAAGGACTTAAGGCCAATATGACTTCCCATCATGCATCCTAGTGCCATATCCTTTCCGAGTAGCAGGTACACACACAGCTGTCCTCGTGATGGGCTAGCCTTTGCTCCCCACATGCTTCAATGGGCCTTGGATGACTAGAACACTGTCACAGGTTCATAGGTTGTTCTTCCTTAAACATATTTTGTTACGTACTGACCACAGCATACTTTGATCAACCCATAAGACCTGCCATATTGGTCATGTCAAAGTTGCTCAGATCCTGACACTTGCTGCAACAAAATTAAATACAAGAAGCGACTGTTCGATCGTTACCTAATATTTTTCTTTGACAGGTGTCACTGTAACAAGAAAATCAATGTCATTCACTTTCCCTGTCAGTGGTTTTAATATTGTGGCAGATAGGTGTACTTTTTACACTTACGGTTCTGTTAGCCGTGCTTTTTGTTGGATTCTCTTTGAGAATTGCATCCGTGTGGCCGCACGAAATCACTTTGGTAGTCAATCTGTGTCAAACAATGACATGAAAAAGGACGGTGAAAAGGAGGTAGCATCCAAAGTTCTGCCTCACTTGCTTTTCAATTACGGCAGATGGAGCAGAACGGAATTGTTAGTGCCATTTATCGAATGCGCTTCTTTCCGTATTAAAGTGCAAGTCAAGAAATCCATCCCCTTGTACAACAACCTGTCTGTTTTTACAACAACAAAGAGATCTCTTTCTTGTCAGATAGCCTATGTCAGTTCATTAGAAACAAGGAAAGGAGAAAACGAGGGAAGAAAGACATCCTGACAAAGACACACTCCTCCACACACGCGCCATCAGAGCCGGCAGTCATCCTGAAGAATGCCTCTTGCTTCTGCGTATTCAGCTGGTGCAGAACAAAAGCAATAGCTGAATGAATCGATTATGATAATGATTGGTTGGTGTGGAGAGCTTCATTCCCCCTCTGAATGAAAGTGAGATGATGGATTATTGAAAAAGCATTAAAAGAGATCTTTATGCATCGCTGGTTACGTTCCTCCCCCAACATGGTCAGCTGCTTTGTTCTATTGGCTTGGTCTTCTCTTTTTATCTTCTGGGTGTAAACTTCACAGTGATATTTTAAGGTTGACAGTAATAGCTTACAATGACAAGGAATTATAAACCAACCATTTTTTTAAAATATGGGTTCAAATTTTTGTCTCGTCCTTGCGGGCATGACATGCTGATGTTCCTTAGCTCATACAGCAAGCTAAAGCCAAAATGATTTCTTTGGTTCGTAATGATCATTTACATAATGGAAAGTCTAACAAAAAATTAAAAAAAGTATTACAGCAATTACTTTATTATTGCTTTAGCTCAATTTAACAGATACACATTTCATAAATAATAAAGGGACAGCCACCTCTTTTAGCATCTTAAACCATACACAGTTGGAAATATCTGCTTGGAGGGCTGATCATGAGGTAGGTAGTAACTAATCTATTCAAGTATGGTTTTGATATCTTTGTACTTAAGTGATTTTGAAGCCCTAAAATGCTTTTTTTTTTACTTAATTTTCCTCAATACATTAAACTATCTATGTCTATGTTTCTCAGTCTGGGTCACAGCACTGAGTATGACTATAGTGGTACTGCTTGGAGGGCCATCATTGGCTGTCAAGATTTTTTGTTAAATTATTTGCAGAAATAAAATGTTTATTTCAGAAAGTATAAATGGATGGCATGTTAAGCATTACATATTTTTTTATGTAGCTCTAAAAGGCCAACAGTAGAGACAGATAGAATGCTGTGTAATCGTGCTACCAATGCAGCTTCTAAATTAAAGTCTGCTGACATATAGTGGAAAGGATCAACTGATACAGATGCTAAAAAAGAACAAGACATCAAACAGGCCACAGAGATTTTATTTCCAATTCCACTTCATTTTCTTCTAAGCGGACTGTCCTTTTTCATACTGAACCAAAAGTATGGGAATGATATGCACTGAGTGAAGTGTTAAGACATTCTGTAAAGAGTCATTGTCATGTGATTATGCCTAAAAGCATAGAAATACACTCAAAGCACAGCACAGCAAACACATGCACTCAAATTCCTGACCTTTTGATAACATGGTTTGATACTTCAATGCTTATCAGAAAAAGTGCAACATCCATTTTCTCCATGTCTGCAGTAGAAGGAAGATCTGTTAAAAAATCTAGATTTTTATATTTTTATATGTTTGTATAGTTAATAAGATCTTGAGAAAATCCTGTTATCTCAGTATTAAATTATGTCTTAATGTCATAAATAATTGAAGACCACGAGAAAACAAATTAACGTAGCTCACTTTTACAGGACTACGTTGTAAAAAAAAGTTGCAGATCTATGGCTTTGGTACTTTACTAACAGTACTTTCAAATATGTTTATTTCTACTTGAGTACAAACATTTGTACACATAATTTGGTTATATTTTAATCATTAAGATTTAGTTATTATTTAGTTATTATTAGTTATATGCTACTGATTCCACCTCCAAATGTTAATTGATTAAGTAATAGATTTATAATAAAAATCGGAAGAACTTTTACTAACGTCCTGTAATGAAAAATGAACTGTATAGTGGACTGTATATAGTAAAGCTGTATAGAAAGGTTATTTTTCATTATTTTAAATAATTATTATTTCACAGGTGTAACAATGTAGGCATTAAATCTAGACATGAAAGACTTTCTATAAATACATCCAAAAATATATAATGTCTTTGTGGAGTTCACTTACTTTCACTGCTACATTTAATGCTACATTTAATACAATAACACCTTTTTTTTAAAGGGCAACTGATTATTGTACTGCTTTCCTTACTGGACTTCAGAAGAATACTGTAAAGTCTGAGTAAAATGCCAGTGTTGATCCTAACAAGAGAGAGGGCTCCTGTGAGCCCTGTTATAAAATTACTGCTTTATTTGCCTGTACTTTTTATTTTACTTTTTAAGTTCTAAATACCATACTGCCTGCATACCCCACTGCAATTCTGTCTGTTTATTTTCCACTGTATGATATCCCTCCTTAAACCCTCCTTTCTGTTTTCTGACCTTAAAATTGTCTCTTATCTTTAAATAAATATTTCTGTTTTTTAGTTCAGACTGTCAGTTTAATTAAATAAATACTCTCTTTTATTTCAGAAAATATTTGAAGTCTGGTTTTAGGGTGGCCTTCCAAATTTCTGTTTTGATTAGTACTGTCTAAGCAAGAGACAGAGTGGCGGGGGGGCGCTGTGGACCAGGCAGGACGAGTCGATGTCAGAGGCATTTCCCTTTGTGTTTATAATTTTAATTCTTTTAGAGGGAAACTGTCAACCCTATCCTAAGTGCTGGACCAAAGAGAGATAATGTATGCTTTCGTGCGGTTCTTTGAGGACGACATGTGCTACGCGTTACCCGTGTCAAGCGTGAAAGACTTCAGACCTCGGCACAAAACAGATTTTGATCATCAGAAGGTGTATCTGGTTGTCAGAGGTGAGGAGAATGGAACAGGCCAGCCGAGCAAGGCTCAGGTCCTCGCTCTCGCAGGTAAGTTGCTCTGATCGCATGGAGGCTTTTTCTTGATTATTTATTTCATTTTTTAACACCCCCACCACCACCACTACCACCTCCTCTCTTCTGACTTGCGTTCACTAATCAGTAAGGGCTCGTATTGAAGCTCTCCTCTGAAATCTCATGGCACTGCGGTGTGGAGATAAGGCTTCCCTGTCTCAACAAGGTACAGGATCTCCTTCTCCTGCTCTCTTGTTTACGTCGGTTTTACCTTACTAGCTCGTATTTTAGCCAGTCTGAAACTACAAGCTACCGAAAACATGTGCTTTTTAGATTGAATTTTGTTTCTAAATTATCCAGCTTGTAGAAAAGGCGACGTTAACTTTTATTTCAATGAAGAAACCTGCTTCTCTCGAAACAGCGAGACTGCTAGCTAGGTTAGCAGGGCTAAAGGTGCTAGGTGTGTAGTTAGCAGGCATGCTAACGTGAGACACACAGATAAATGACAACTTTAAATAAGTGAATTTTGGAGTCATTTGTGTTAAGCTCGGATTGTGTGTGTTACAGTTAAAGGGCTTGGGCCCAAGGAACTTGTAGCGTTGTTTGTAAAAGAATAACAAACCAAACGTTGTATGGAAACTGGGCTGGTTGTCTGTCAGACACAAACCATGCCATGTCAAGCCAAGCCATGCCATGCCATCCTTTCCCTGGCAGTCTCAGTCGGCTGGGGTGAGCTGGCTACTTAGCTAGATTACTAATCCTCATATGCTGCCTGGCCCTGTTGTTAAAACGGAACCACAGTCTGATCTCGTTAGCAGCAGTCAGAAAGGTGGGGCAAGTTTGGTTGAGCAAGTTTTGTTTGTACTGTTAAGTTTGTTGAAACCAGAGGGGGGTGAAGTAGAAGGAGGAGAGGAGGTACCTACAACCAACTTAAGAAACGTAATTACTCAAGTAGACGTAAAAATACCTTTAAGCCAAAAAAAAAGTGCCAGAGGGAAAGTACACAATACATTTAATATCTCTGATTTAGGTGCTGATTCTTCTTTTGAAAATAAAAATAAGTAGTAGTAAAAGTGCTGCTGAGAATAATTGATTTAAAATTATACCTGATTCCGTGTAACACAAGTTTGTTGAAACAGTTTTGAAGTGAATCAGAGCAAGTTACTCTGACAAAGAATTCAAATGTTTATTGCGTTCTTCCTACACTGCTAATAGCAGTGCTTTTGGCTGTTCAGGAAATTAATTGTACTTTTTAAATTCATCTTTATCTGACATACACGATAGAAAATTAACTTTCTTTATTGACTTTTTTCTCCTTTTGCAGAAAGCATTGAGGAATTTGAGAACAGTATTATGCAAAAGAAGATGAAAATTCCTAAAATGTCTACCAGGAATGCAGGACATGCAGTAGAAAACCACTTTGGTGAAGAGAGAATGCCCCTCAGACATAAAAAGGTAAAGTGCACCTCCAGTACAAGACCAACTTTAGATCAAAAAGAACGTTGCTAAGTATGTTCTTGTAGTGAACTGCAGACTGTTTTTCTGCCAGCGGGCTGGATTAATTTGGAATTCATGCACAAATCGGGATTGACTTAACATGGATTTTGCACTGATATTAAGAATGTGTTTTAGAGGAAAGTGGGGAAATGGAGTACTTCTGATTTAGACTAGGTAATGACTAAAAGTGTTTCACATTGCACTACATCAAGTAAACAAACATCGTTATGCTGGTTATACTGAAATATGCAGGCCAGTTCCAGTACATTGTAATTGAATATGGCAACTTTCTAATGGCATGATAGTGCATGGAGTTGCAAGTGTATGAGGGAAGGCGGTGTTGGATATTTTAAACTCTTTGTACACTTACGGGCCATTTTATTAGATACATACCTTGTAGGTGTTCAGTTAGATAATAGTGCATTTCTTTACATACATTTACTTATGTATTCCTTACAAGCCTTTTTTCAGTGTTTTGGAATAATTATTTTTATGTGTCAGCAAGAAATTTGTTTTTATTTTTAAAAACAGTGAATCCAATGTTTAAGTTCTGTAATATTTAGCAAATGTGTGCAACAGGTGCATTCTCAGGAACAGCGGGCCACCTCTAACTCATCCAAGAGCCTGGCTGCAGTGGTGGCACGGCTAGAGAGAAATGCTGTGAACTCCTGTGTGGAGGGAGAGGAGCTGGAGCACCTGGGTGAGGAGGAGGGTGAGGAGGAAGAAGCAGTGGTGCCCCGCGTACTGTATGAGGAGCTGGTTCACAGCTATAGACAGCAAGAGGAAGAGGTGCGGCGGCTGCAGCAGGAGCTGGAGCGCACACGCAGGCAACTACTGCAGCAGGCCAAAAAACTGAAGGAGTACAGCAGTCTGCTGACTGAGGTCAAAGAGCTGCGTGACTTCAACCGCCGCCTTCAGGATGTGCTGCTCATGAGGCTGGGCAGTGGTGAGATAGCCACATGCACACGCAAAAGCCACATATAGTATTTCTCCAAAAGCAACTCCTCCAGCTAATTTGCTGATCCCAGTAAGGTCACACATAGATTAACATGACCTCATTATTGACAGCATAGAGTAGATTTTAGACTTGAATTTGTCAAGCTGAAAGCCAGTATAGTCCATTCTCACCCATATTAGATGTTATCTTGGTTTGACGTACTATGAAATTTGTTTTGAATATTGAAGTTCATTTTTATGTTTTTATTATGAAACTTGAAAATAAAGAAATGGTACAGTTATTATACCATTGGCCCTTTTAGCTTGCACCTTACACATTTTTGCTAGCACATGGGTGAATTTTATGTGGTAGTAAAGGCCCAGGCACACACAAGTTATAGTGTTTTTGCAAGACTTCTAGTAGTACATTCGCCTTCATCTGTAATAGGATATTGTTACAGTTAAATTCCTGATAGAAATTTGGAATTTTTTTCATTTTTCATGGAGAGCTGGGGGGGAAATGTAATTTAAATGCAGGACTTTTGCAATCATTATGACAAGGGAAGTGCAAGGATAAAAAGTGCTCAGTCTATTAATGCACCACCATTTTCGCTCCAGTTAAAACACATCAAAATGTTAATTTTCAGTATTTATTTGTATCTTTATACAGTCAATACTGTTACCAAGCTTACAGCCTACAGTCAATATCACCTCACCGTCATTTTGCACGGTTTAATGTCCGAATTGCATCGTCTTGCTTTCAGCCTCAGAAAATTCAAGTAAACCCTTATTAGGTTCTCCATATTTAAGAAAACGTATTTTCCACACAATAGACTGTATTGTTTTACAGATGTCGTTTCGCAAAGTATTAATATAACATAAGGTCATTTCTGCTGCTTTGTTTTGTACAAGGTTAAAGGTGTATATATTTTTTTCTGATGCAGGAGAGTGCGATCTGTACAGAATAAGTGACATGCTGGATTCAGACAAGACCGAATAGTTTCTAAAAAAATGTACACACTTACCCATGTAAAACGAATTCTAAAAGTTTGCATATTGGTTCAGGGATGGGCATTTGAATCTATTATTACCAAATGGTTATTATTGTTAAGCAGTGTGGGTAATAGTACAAATGCTAAGTGTGTTTAAACATTACCATGTTTATGCATAATAAACTGATTATATGCGTCTTTCTCCTCAAAACAAAGTTTTGTTTTCATGAGCTTTAACTAATATATATTTTCCTGAAATAGGTATTTCTATATGTTTTTGAGCCACACGCTCTGTAATTTACATATTTACTGTTGTACTTCCACTGCTTAGAGTAGCGTCCCATTGCTTAGAGAAGTGATTTTCCTGAGATTTGAACCATAGTGTCGGCTGCTTAAAGAGGACATAGTGTTCAAAGGTCTGAGCCCAGTGTCCTGGCCAGCTGCTCAGTCTGAGTGTGTGTTTATATGTGTGGTGGGAGGCAGCATACTGCGGGATGGAAGAGAGCTGATGGTGAGGGCTAAAGATTAGACTGGCCAGGGTGCTTTGGGGTCAGGAATGCAGTACGCTGAACGATATTAAAACTCATCAGCTACATTAGAGCTTAGCGTGGCCAGCCACCAAGCCAGCTTACTGGGCTAAAATAACCCGTCTGTCTCGAGGCACAGGGGAAGCCGTGTTTTAGGCAGCCGCCCAGAGTGAGTCAGCCAGGACTCAGTACGGCCACGCTGGCCAGGATGAATCAAAGCTCCTGAGACAGAGTGCGCATGTGGGCCTTACATGGAAAATTTTCTTGTTCTTTTCTCTGCTTTGCTGCTTTCTTTATACTCCATTGTAGACCAGTGGACTGGCATCTTAATTATCCTGTGCTCAAACGTTTTATTCCCCACAGAGCCAATGCACGACAATGGCACTCAGACAATCAAAGCAGAGGTGGTAGAGCCAATTCCTGATCCACAGGAAGTGTGTCGTGAGGAAGCCAACACTAGCTCCACCCACTCCCCCTCCCCGAGGACTGTCTATACCTTCAATGATGGAAAAGTAAGTGTATGCTTGTGTGCATTAATGTGTATGTATGTACGTGTGTGAATGTGCGGTATTTCTGAAGGATTTTAAAATATATATTTAACACATCTCCACCACATTTCTATTAGGCTATTGATTCACTCTGAGAATAAACACATTGTAATTATGTAGTATAAAATTATTATATATATCAGGAAGTTGCTCTCAATCTTGGATGCCAGAATGAAACAAAATCTCAAACATGAGGTTCTCTGTATGCGAGAGCTTTACAAGTACTACTGTAGTATTTTATCACCTTTGGAAGAAAGGTGTGCGCATGTATGTATGTGTGTGTGATAGAGAGAGATAGGTCTCTTCTGGATTATTAATTAAAATGACTATTGTTCAGTTGTCAAAAATACAAATCCAGTTTGGTTGATGGGCATGCGGCTTTATCACTCCTAAATGCATGAGGACAAAGGTATATTTCTGAACATTGTAGAGTGTGTTCTCTGTGTCTGGTAGTGCCCCAGCACTGTCTGCTTTAGAGTAAGAGCGACAAACTCAAAACTCAGTGTGCTCACAATCGACCAATGACAATATTTCAACAAACAACTGATGCTAGATTGGTTAGACTGTTGTTGACTTATTTTTTAAAAAGCGAGTGACAGGATCAAGTTAAACAACCAAAAACGTTAACCCATCAATTTGTCCGATTGGGCAAAGCATGTTCACTGCTGTTGCTGTCGTTCTCTTGCACTGGACAGCCGGGATTATTGCAGTGTAGAATTAAGCCCTCCTACGAATTGTCAAATTTAGGGATGCACCGATACCACTTTTTTGGAAAACGAGTATGTGCAATTTAGTACTCGCCGATACCGATACAGAGTACTTAATAAAAACATGATTTAAATGTACAGGTAACAGCTTGTCATATAATTTAACAAAAAAAAAGCAAGGGACTAGTTTGAATTTAAGAACGTTTATTTAAAATGAAAAGCTTGTTGTATGCAACAATATTACAGAATAAAAAATTATGTAACCCCTTACACGCCGCTCAAACACCAACATTTCTCAAGCCGTGGTATCGGTCCCCAGTATCGGGGGACTTTTAACGAGTACGACTACTTTAGAAAATGTGGTATCGAGGCCTATCAGTGCATCCCATGTCAAGTATTTTGTTAAACATCATGAGTGACCTGATCAGCCTGAAACATTCCAGCTATATTTTTGTGGATTTTGATTAATCAAGATTTTCAAGTGATTTAAAAACAATTAATTACTTATTTATAAGACCATTAACCATATCACATGACGGATAATCTTTAATTATCTGAGTTATTTTTTTGCTTTTAGTTTTTCACAACAGCTGTATATTTTATCACAGTTGCTGTGTGTCTGTGTGTCTGTGTGTCTGTGTGTCTGTGTGTGTGTCTGTGTCTGTGTGTGTGTCTGTGTGTGTCTGTGTGTGTGTGTGAATGACAGCCTTTCTTCTGAATCACTATGGACAGACCACACATCACTCATCATGTGTTTTCATGCTTTAAGCTGTGTAGTCTTTGGTTCAGGCCTAGTAGTTTTCTCTAATTGGCTATGAATCTCCCATCCCAGTAGGCATTTTAACCAGAGCACTTGCTGTGATATTGCTGAGCCCTGTTAGCGTACAGTGGGCCTGTGTTCACCCTTATTTCCGCCTGCCTCCCATGACAGGAGGGAATTTGCGTTATACGCTGAAAGGGTTCTCAGATCAAGCGTGAAGAACAAAAGCAAATTAGGCCTTACACACCCGCACATTCCCGGTATTAATTATTTGTACCACAGGAATTGTGCAGAGTGACAGGTAGCAGGAGAAACACAAATCTCCTCTAAGTTAAGAGCAGTGAAAATCTTGTCGGCTGGCCAGCAGCCTAAAGCACATTAGTTGCATTGGGGGGAAAAGCCTTTGGAAACCATCCTAAAGACTTCTCAGGGTGACAAAAGCAGCCGGGATATTTCTTCACCTATAACTCACCAGCCACCCATCAATCCACCCGATGGCTTGTTTGGCGTTGTCCTCCACAATGTGACTTAAAAGTCAACACTCTGGTCTGGCGTCTGTCAAAACACATTACTCCGCCTGCTGAACCCAGGGACCTCAGCCCCTGAATGTATTTATGAAGCATCACTCAGATGGCTTCATCTCTGTATTGAGTCTCAGAGGATGAGTGAAGTATGTGGAGGTGTAGCCATCTGTTAGGCCATCTCCATTTTGATCTGTACTGTATTGTCTCAAAATGCATACTGCCAAGTTTAATGGCTGTAAAGTTCACACTTGATCACTTAAACTAAGGGTCCAGTGTCCACTGTACACACCGTACACACAGAATATATATTTGTGTTGCTAAGTACTGCAATTGCAGAGTATGAAATTCTGTAAGAACCACATTGATGAACCTGTGATTGCATTGGTCTGCAATTTGATTAATAAACGATTTAGTCACTGGGTTATATGAAAAATTAATCAGAACACCCAAACATCCAAAAAGATTTTTCATAATGCCATAGCACACAGCAGAAGCATTTCAAGCAATTTAGTGGCTGATTTGCATATTGCATGCCTTCTGTGAAATCCTTATTGCAGTTATTCAATTACATATTGTGTATCTCTGTTGCATCAGATGTCTTAGATTCTGTAGGGATCAAAACGGAACATTATTGCAAACTATCCTCCAATTACCAGTGTATTAAAGCCTACCGGTATGTCCCTGTTTTCTAGGTGCACCTGGGTGGGGGTATTTGGGTGGAAGAGGAAAAGTGGCATCAGCTTCAGCGAACACAGGGTGACTCCAAATTCACCAAAAATCTGGCTGTCATGATCTGGGGCACGGAGACATTGAAAAACAGAAGCGTGACTGGAGTAGCCACCAAAAAGAAAAAGGATGCGCTGCCTAAACCTCCCCTCTCTCCCAGTAAACTCAAAATCGTCCGAGGTTTGTTTGTTTTTTTAACTCCCAGACATATGTTGCTATTAAGGTACACCAATAACCTATGACATTAAAACCATTAATAATGTTGTCTTGTTACAATGGCATATAATGAGAATGCAATGGTTCTGTATTTTTAGCACTAGTTCTCCTGTTTTTAGTACTTCTGGTTGAGGTTTACCGATTTAAAAGCAGTCATTGACATCCTGAATAACCAATGGCCTGCTAAAAAAAAAAAAAAGCTTGTGTCTGGTCACCAATGACACCTGACCATAGAACACTACCCAAGATTTCGAGCACATATATCATAGATTAACATGACATACACTGATCAGGCACTAGCTTATCACCACATAGATGTAAAGTGAACAACAATGTTTATTGTTTTACACTGGCACGGAAGGACAACCAGTGGACTGGTTACAGGGCCATGGCTCATTGTTGAACAAGGAGAGCAAAGGCTAGACTGGTGTGGAATAGGGCTAAACGATATGGACAAATTTTCATATCTCAATTTTCATACCAGATATCTCGATATGACTACGGGTTCGGTGAAAACCAAGCATTTCTCAGAAAAATAAATCATCATAATACAAAAAAAAATGGAAAGTGTAGTTTTATTTTTAAGAGCTCACTGCCAGTCATCAACATAAACATAAATGACCCCCCAAAAACTTACAAATCTAACATTTTACTGCAGCTCTGCTTTAACAATAAATCCGGAGCTGTCACAGACCCAGGGCGGGGCGAGCGCGGAGAGGGGAAATCTACATCGTCGATATCGTTTATTTTTTCGATATGAATATCTTGAAAGTTCATATCTAGATATAGATACGATAAAGATATATCTTCCAGCCCTAGTGTGGAAGCACTTAAGAGGTACTACTAACTGGATCTCAAAATCCTCCTGATCCCAATCTGATCAAAGATCTTCAGGCGAACTGGACTAACTATTGCAATCTATGGAGGTTCCACTTCTCATCTTTAAAGCATGGTTTTAAAGTTAGGTCTGATCAGTGTATGTTCGGTTTGGCTTGGGTCCCTAATGCATTCAGCGTGTAATTGGTAAATCTGTTCTGAGTGTCTGTAAACCTCCCTCTTGCAACTGAATGAGAATGATCTGAACAGGTGATCACATTGCCACTCAGGATTAACTGGTGTAAACCTGTCTTTGTCTTAACTATTTTTCAGAGTGTCTGTATGACCGTGTATCTCAAGAGACAGCCGACAGTGCTGAGATTACACAGCGGCTATCCAAAGTGAACAAATACATCTGTGAAAAGATCATGGATATCAACAAATCGATCAAGAATGAGGAGAGGAGAGAGTCCAAGCTTCTGATCCGGCAGACAGTGAAAATGGAGAACTTCTCCTACGATGGCGTGTAGGGCCTCTAAAGTTGTCACCATAGCTCATTCTGCTCTTCATGGACAGCTGGGGAAAGAAGAGGGTTCACGTGATCACCTGTGCTGCCATTTGAGATTCTCACTGAAGCCCAAAGCGAGGCCTTTTTTTTGTTTGGTTTGGTTTTTTAAACCTTTTACTACCCCACAACACCTCACAGCCTAACTGACAGCTTCACCCATAACCCACACAGCTTGCCATGAGTTTGTTGGTATGTGTACGATGAATGAATGTGGGCTTATGGGATAGGGTTTATAAGCTTTAGGTGGGGAATATAGAGGGAAGGGGGACCTTTGTGGTTGGATTTCAAATGTATCACAGGAGTGATCCTATAAATCACATCAGAAAAGAATGTGTATGGCACATCAACTGGTGTTCTGTGTCAGAAC
>JBBKCR010000016.1:9201436-9215228 GCA_037577295.1 Ladigesia roloffi
GTGGCTGTATCCTGAGTTCCAGTTCTGTTTTGCTTTGTTTGTTCGTTTGAGGAGTACGAGCCTTGTCTTGTCTTGTTGTGTGTTAAGTGTTCTTTCTTTCTTTATTAAAATATTATACTTTAACTGCTGAAGCGTCTCCCCCTTCTCCTTACCTGCGGCAATGAGCCGTGACAATTTCCTACACCATATTAACCACCATTTTTAACTTAGCAACCACCCATAAAGGTCACCGCAACATCCTCCTGCACTATAACATCTGCCTAAATGCTACATAGCAACCATCTCCTACTCCACAGCAACCACTTGTTATACCATAGCAACTACCCATAAACTTCATAACAACAACCTCCTACACCATAGCAACAGTGTGTGTATATTTGTTTGTGTGTGTGTGTTTCCAATACATTTGTCTGACAGCTGTGTCCCAAAACCTCATGTGAAGTTTCATAAGGTTCGGTCACTGTATGGAGCCTGTAAGTCTCATCACCTGAAACTGCATTCATTTCAATGGAGTGAAAAATGAATGCAAGTGAATGGGGAAACAAGGGATTAGCGAAAGACAAGGAAAAGGCAAGTGCAGGTCATCACCGTCCATGTGATGAAGAAGACATTTCTGGAGCATTTTAAAGATGTCCAAGAAGCAAGCTCCATTAAGTAATTATTTTGGTGTTCTTCCGCCTCCAAAAAAAACTTCTGACTTAGTCGGAACCGCAAAAGAAAAGGGTATTCGCGAGCGATGTCAATAGGCCCTTTTACTGAGAAGCTAAAAAAAACGAAGAAAACTAGCACTTTCCTCACGGTCCCGTACTGAAAGCTCCGCTGAGAGCGAGATCTCCTGCCTTAATGCACATTCAGACGGCTTTTGCGGGGCAGTGTTCATTAGATAGATGGAAAATACTGAAAATGAAGGCTGTGAAACATGATCAGTGTTGTCCTTTTGGCGGTCACACCGTTCAGAATTTTTTAGAGCATGTCGTTTTGAAGTTATTGGCGTTCATCGCCGACTGTGTGGCTAATATCGAAAACAAAACCAACTTTACCCCGCTGTATTAGCGGAGAAGTGGCTGTAGGGGGTCGGCTTCAAACAAACGATGAACGCATATAGATGTGGCGCAGATTATGCCGTGAAAATCCCCCCATAGCAGACAAAAACAGCTCCTTTTACATAGGCACTAAAAACTTTGTTGTGAGTTGGGTTAAGAATTAAGTGCATTAAAAAAATGTGTGGACCACGCAACAACCATAGGTTCTCCCCCGAGAACCAGCCCAAAAATATTATGTGCACCCCTGGTTATTATGGATTTTTATAGATTTTTATAGGATATTTATAGATTGATTCATAACCTGTGAAATGCAACTGGAAATATGGTATGTTTGGACTCTGTGTAAGGTCCTGCTCACCACGAAACCCAATTTAGAAGTTTCCAGCCACCATAGTGAACACTATAAAAGTTAACCAACTTTAACCTGATAACAATGAATCCCATGCGTAGCCAAATGGGGATCAGTTCTCCCCTTCACCCACTCCCTTGCCTCTGGGTCAACATGAGGCGCTCGCTCACCAAAGGAAAGCCCTGGGGGGTAGGAGTTTGACCCACACTGTGTATTTAAGATCAGAGACAAAAAATGAATCTCTCTCTTGCATCTGCGCTTGCATCTGCGCTTGCATCTTCTGCGCTCCAGCATTTTTCTCTTCAATCTTCGCGCTCTGTCTTCGTCATCTCTGGCTCGGCAACTTCCTCAACCCAGCTTCAACTCGAGGCCCACAACTCGTCCTCCCCTTCATCCAAGTTTGACGCCCGAAGCCAACGCTTCAGTCCAGCTCACAAGTAAAAGGCTTCTCTTGAATTTGATTAACTTTGGTGCAGTATTGATCACATGTGCTTAAACTGTTTGGGAAATTGGACCATTTTTGTGTTTTGGGAAGCTTGTTGTTTGGGGAATAGCTGAATGCTTTTCATGGCAAATCACTTCATTCCATCAGTACTCTTTAATTGCTTTTATGTGCTGTGTATTTGTCTTGTGTATAGAGAAGTAATAAATGTGTTATTGTGATTAGTGTCTCTCTCTACTTCATTAACCTGTTGACTGGCCAAACTGTTTTGGCAGCCATTTTGGAACTTGCACTCAATAATTATAAAGCTTAGGGTTCTGTCTTAGTGTTGTATTTGCTCGCAGTTGGACTTATTTCACAGCTAATACGCTTATTGAAACTATTATTGATACAGAATGTATTGAGTTTTGTGTGAAAAAAAGTAATATGAAATTCAGCAATTCCTATTTTCCCTGAGCAAAAAAATCACATATTGAGACATTGGAAATTCCTAGCCCCAAGTCTTCGGTACGTGTTTCAGCTAAAACAAATTCAAAATAATAAAAAAGGAATTTTATAAACGTGTTATAGATCAAGCAGTGGGATCCAAGCTGCCATCTTGGATTCAAAGATCCATATTTTCAAAGTAGAATTATAAATAAAAACAAACTGCTACACACAGCATTCTGCCTCAATAGCCACATAGCTCATTTTGAATTGGCAGTGAGACCCGACTGACCGGCAAGCTCTTTTGAAGTGTATTAGCCAATGGAAGCCAGCTAGCCAGATAGCGTCTTCAGAAAAAGCCATAAAACAAAGCCATAAGACAAATTTCACTCAAAAACATCTCAAAACCAACACAAATGCATTTATTCTACCACCAGCCAGCTGTAAACACTTGCGGCGAAGTGCAAAATAAACCCTTTTTCTTACATTTTTCGCAGTTCACTGAGTGCTTTCTGGTGCGTTTCTCAGGGATTCAAAGTGTCTCTTTTCAAATTTCTCCTATAAAATCCTCACTGCTGGTCACAAATCCCCATCGAACACCTTCATAAGTCTTCTAACTGTTCTGCTGTGGTGTGGTTTTTATCCAAATTCAGGCTAAAAATACTTGTTTTTAGAGGATAAATCACGTCTTATTTTTGCTGTGACGCTTGAAATGTCTCTAACCAAATCCGAGCAGATACATAATGACTCTTTCCATTGTTTGAAAGCCTTCTCACTAGGGCTGGGCCGATAATCGATATCATATCGAATCGCGATATATTTCATTTTAATAATAAGCTCTCGACATTTTATATGGATTAATCTAAGAGACTTATTAAACAACCACATCAAACAATTTAGACAATTCATACCTTATTATCCTCAACCAAAATTACTTTAAGGGGTTAAGTTTTCAGGGAAAAACAAAAGGTCAGCTGGGTCCCCGGCTCGATTGAGATGCACAGTTTTGTCCTACCGCAACGCTGTGAAAAAAAGTCCTCTCTTGAAAAAAAAAAAGTCCAGCAATCCGGTTTCCTAGTGGCTTGCCATCCCCCTGTTTATGAAGAAAAATCCAGTCCCATTTCAAAGTCCAGTGGAGTTAAAAAAATGTCCAAAATTAGCCAAGTTTTAGCACAGCGAACCACGTCCATAAGTCCATAGACACTCCAGCCGCCTCTCTCCAGTCGCCTCTCTGCCCTGTTCTCTAAAAATGTTTAAAGCTTATTTAACAATGGTTGTCTCACTTTTCTATAAATATGTTTTTTTAACTTGTTTAACCTCGTTTGTCTCACATCTGTAGCTTGTGTCTGCTAGTTGTGTTTGGTTTCTTTTTTCTGCGCTGGCACATGCGCTATCAATATATATGGATTTTTCAGCTGAAAAGAAAATAAATGCATGCAGAAAGAAAAGAATACAGCAGTAGACCATTGGTGGTGATATTTAACCAGAAAATGAAAATATCTAGAAGAAAAGTCCTAAGGAGCGCTTTGGACAGGTGAAGTGCACAGAACATATGCTTGTATTCTCCTCAAACTAAGCACTATTGATTCTTTTACACTAAGCTACAAGTCTCACATTGAGGGCTGGATTGTGATGAAACTGCATTTGAGTTGTTTTGGTGCTGTGTTTTGGCCTTTTGAGTGAGTGTTCTGTGTCTCCATGCCTCGTTTTAGTGACAAGCTAATGATTCGACAATATAACTCAAGCTGAAGCAAGAGTCGATTCTTCCGAAGCTGCACCAAATTCAAATCACCGCTTCGGGAACCGGCAGACGCGGAGTTTAGCGCGTGAATGATTTACATTTCTATTGTAAAAATATGGAGTTTCGGATGTTTTGAATGGTACTCGTTGCACTGAAAGACGTATTATATGCTCATTTTTATTATTCTGAGCTCAGATTCTGCACAGGAGTTGAAAAGGCCCGTGGCCACGGGGTTTGAGTGCTTTCAGTTCCATTCTGGCACATACACAGCCAAGTGACGCGTCAAGATCAAAGTACTCAGCCACAACTTAGGTCTCAGGGACTATCATTACAACATGGATAGCCAGCGCCTACTGAATCTTACAATCAATGTTTACAACAATTGAAGAATCTATACAAGTAAAATTTTTAAAACCACTACTTTAAGTATCACCCCGCCAAGTCCAGACCAAACACCAGAGGGTGAACATGCTGAGACTCACTTGCAAGACCATAATACAAGATGGAAGATGTCACAGAGTGAGCTGTGATGCTTACACAGCATCTAGTGCATAGGTAGCTTTTTGCCGGCAATATTAACAACTCAGCTGGCCTGGCACTACTGTTCGTGTATTGTTAATACAGTTGGCTCTAGGGTACATTCAACTTTGTTGTGTAGAATGCAGGGAAAGGCCTACCAGCATGTCTAAATAGCACTATAGTCTATAAAGCAATGCCTAATCTTAGCTTTAGTGTTAATAAATGCAAACAAACACATTGGCTGTTGTAATGGTTTTATTTATGCTTTAAATATCTTTCAAACTCAGTGTAGCTTCCTTGGCCTTGTGGGGAAATGGAGGGACTGCACCGCTTGGGTTTAAATAGAGGGGTTGGATTGGTTAAACCTTTTTGATGGGGGTGTTTTTAATTTTTTCAACTAAAATTGTGATTTCTCTGCTTTTAAGGCTTTTGGGTGAAAAAGGGAGATTTTGGGTTTTTGTTTGTTTTGTATTTGTTTCTTTAAATTATTGTTTGTGTATTCCAATGTTGCTTATCTGTTAATTGATTATTTTGATAGTGGGGTTGCATTACGGGCAGTGTTACAGCTAGTGAGGGGCTGTATAAGGCCATGTGGCCTCAGTATGAGTAAGAAGTTGGAGGAAGCAACATGGAGTTTCGTGTAGAAAGTTAAGTGCAGGGTCTCTAGAAGATATAGCCTGGCTAACTTGATTTATGTCATTGTGTTTGGTCATCAAACGAAAAAAAACAAAAAACTTGTGAACCTCTTTGCCTACTCCACCACTAGCCATCCGATCACAAGAACATTTCTCTTTATACAACACTTCTCCCAGCTATTCCTCAAAGCATCATTTTGTCTGTGAAATCTGTTATTGATTTGTTAAGAGTTTGGTTGATTTAGCGGGATAAAAATGGGATCAAATATTATTTTCTAAAATATATTTGTATGCTTTAGTTTTAACATTACGCTGCATTGGGGCCTTACACAAAACTTGAAAAGTCACAGACCATTATTTCTCCTCCACCAAACTGCGTAATGCTGGAACGTGTTTTTCAGTTAGACTGCAAGATAGGTAAATATCACTCTAGAGAACATATTTCCACAGCTCCACAAGTCCAGTGGTAGCATCACTTAAGTTTCTATGCCGCTGCTCAGCCATGGAAACCCATCTCATGGAGCTCCTGATGCATAGTTCTTGTGCTGATAATGCTTCCAGAGGCACTTTGGAAGTCTATGGTGAGTGATGCAACAGAGAATAAGGAATAGCAGCCCCGCTCTGTGAGTTTCTGTGGTCCACTGATTCATGGCTGAGCTGCTTTTGCTCTTCGGCACTTTCATTTGACAACAGTAGCATTTACAGACTGGGGTAGATCCAGACATTTAAAAAAATTCACAAACTGACTTGTGGCAAAGGTGACAACCTATCACAGTACCATGTATAAATCACAAAACTCTTCAGTCAGAACCACTGTACTTCTGGGCATTTTCACTGTAATTCCGGGAGACTGATTTTCCAAACTATTAGCAATGTAATGTATATTTTAGTGCACTTTTACAAATTTACAGTAAATAAATACATGCAGACAAACACACATACCTGCATGTGGGTATTTATTTGCAAATATAACAAAACAATTCCAAATGTACATGTGTCTAAATATACAAATACTAAATGCAGTGCAGTTATTCTTTCTATTTTAAGATTAATTTTTATTCAGTATTTCAAGAGTTCTGTGAATAAGAAAATATACGACATAATTATCTTTTTACATTATTTTTTCCAAGTATTCTTTCACTTTTCATTGTAAATCTGGATATTTTTGTCATTTCACTGTAATTGTGATATCTACAGCTTTAGAATTATCTGCAGATTTGAGAATCATTAATGTTTGTTCATTTTGTGTAGTACACTGGGTTTAGAAAGAATCTCAAATGGGTTCTTCTCTTTAACAACGCTAGCTCACTGGCTTCCACCTGGGATCAGTTGTAAACCTTTTTTATTAGTTCAGCATAAAAGCTGCTGTTCTTGGAGCATTCCAGTCATTTATATTGCAACTGAATGCAAACAATAAGCAATGGGTAGCAATACACTGTTTATCTCAGGGATACATTTATGGAAGTGAGATGGGTGCAAAAAATCTACTAGGACCCTCACCAGATCAGGACCCTCCAGACTGGATGGAAGAGATAGGAGGGAACTGGTCAGAGTGGCTGCCAAGAGGCCTATGGCCTCACATGTTTCTGTGTACTAGTTGATATTTTAAACCTGTGGTGTTGACAGGACACACATATTTGTTTGTTTTTTTGCTGTTATCTTCAACCAGATTAATTGTTGAAAACATTGTGAATAAATGTGCTTATGTTGGACGTTTCTGTAGAATAATTACTGAAATGATTGACTGAAGACTTGCTGTGTTTGCTGTGTACACTAGTACAGACTTGACACCAAACAGGAAACGAGGCAGAATATTCAAATGGGAAAAAGAAATAAGGTTATGTGCTGTCAGATTATCCTGGAATGACTTTGTGCTTCTGAAAATGTGATTGCTCTTTTTGAGCGTGGCAGCACTGCTTGACATAATTGCAGATTTTCCATAGCCTTCGCTGTCATACTGTAGATTATGAATAGTTATAAGGAGTGTAGCACAAGTGTCTGAATAGCTGTAAATCCCTTGGTTATGAATCCTGCAGACTGATAGCACCCAGCGCTCTCTTCTCCCTATTCACCTTCTTTGTCTTTGCAGACTTTTGAAGGTTTATTTTCCACCGAGTTTTGGCGGGCAGAGAGCTAGGCAAATAAAGCGAGAGCAGTGAGAGGGGAGGGGGAGATGGGGAGGCAGACACTCGGAGTTGTAAGTAGAGCGTGTCTGCGCTGGAGCTGATTATATTAAACGCTGAGACATTGGAGGCATTAATAATACATTAGCCTATCTGATGCTCCTGCTATGCAACCAAAACCCCAATCTCTCCCGTTCCCTGCTGATCTGTCCGACGCGCCGGCCGAGGGAAACTGAGGGGGAGGGAGACTAATATAGCCCTCTTTATTGACTCAAGGAGTGGAGGAGAGAGTCACCCTCTGCTTATTGTAAAGGGGGACCTCAATTAAGTTTGCTTTGGGGAGATCAGAAGTGAAGGGGCTACTAAATGCTTCAGCGCTGTAATCCCATGCCCTAAGCATCTGCTTTATGTGTGTGTCGGTCCTATAAGCTTTTTGAGAACGCCATGAGCAAAATAAAAGTGATGTATGCAGCAACTCTTTCTTTTAGGCTTAGATGATAAGGCTATTATGACAGTTGTGATAATTAAAGATAGAAAACTTTCTTGTTATCAGCAAAGGTAATTTTGATAAAATGTGTGTGCCATTCTGTTTCTCCATTTTGTTTTAGCAGGAAAGACTTAATCTTGAACGACTGATAGCTTGAAAACTTTGTCTTGAATAAGTTGCTACACAGTAAGCTAGCCTTAGTGTACCCTTTATGGAGTGGGAGAGGAAGTCTAACCATTTACTCTCAACAACAAAGCCGGTAGGATAGATGCGAGATTTAGCCAATTAGTGTTATAGAGAGTGAACAAAACATTGTGAATTTGGTTCAATTTACTCAAATGTGTCAGCTTTCTAATCCTTTAAGGATTTATACTACATTTTTTCCTGTTTTTCTTATTTTTGTTAAGTATTATTACATACTCCATTGCAGTTTTTTAATAAATCACCTTTTTCATACATTAGATTTGTTTCTTTTCAGCACTGCAACTGAAAGGCATACCGAATACAATAAGGCAGTTTAGGGAGTTCCACCATCTCATACTGAACTGAAGCTGAATATGAGTGATTCAGAAAGTATTTTCTTATGTCTATGGGGGAATCTGAGACACTACTCCTGCTCACAGCTCCTCTCATTTTAAAGAGTGGTCAAACTACAGGGAACACATCTTGATGCACATTTACTTGGACTGTAACCATGAAAATGGAGCCCTGATCGATCAGCCTGATTTTTAATGGATCTGTACCATACAGAAAGTCAATATAGCTCTCATTAAAAACTTTATGCTGTGGCACAGTCCATCAGTTCTGGATATGAAAGATGGTATTGATATGCGTGTGTTGGTTTTCTAAACACACAGCAATTTAAGCAGTTTCCTTTGGGAAAGATTTTGGAAAAGTTTACGTTTTCCTTTCAGCTTGATAAAAATCAGTCTGTGTGGAAAGGTCTAAAGAGATAAAAGTGCTACTGTGCCTCAAAAATGTAATTGATAATAATTATTAATATATATGTACATATGTCTTATTTTTACATATCAAATGATATAGACAGTATAATATGATATGATTTTTGTCCATATCGCCAATCACTACAGTCTATAAACATTTCAGACACTAAAGTGAAGTCTGTTGCTGGGGCAGTGGCTTTCTCTGCTGTTCTGAACACACACTCCTACACTCAGAGGAGCAGAGCTGGTGTGTGACCTCTGTTTGGGACTGCTAGTGATCAGGTTTGTGTGTTAGACTGAGTGATGTGATGTGCTCTGAGGATAGGTGTGGTGTTGTGGAGGACATGGATGTGGCGGTTTGACATCAAAGTTGGGGGGGGTGTTGCCCACCACCCACACACCACCCCACCCTCACCCCCACTCCGCCTTGAGCAATCCGGGCGCCCGCTGTGCTCACCTGTCCTGCCTAGGCCCTTCACAGACTTCCACAGCTGCTTTCTCTGCTGTTCTTGACTCACCCCTCTACACTCAGAAGAGTAGAGTAAGTGTATGAACTCTGTTTGGGCCAACTAGTGATCATGTTTGTGTGTTGGACTGAGTGATGTGATGTGCTCTGAGGATAGGTGTGGTGTTGTAGAGGACGTGGGACGTGCCTGGTTGAGACCGAGGGGAGAGAGAGAGGTACATTTGTTTGAGTCAGTGTCGTTCGCCTCCGCCCCGAGCATTCAGGGCCCCTGCTGTGCTCTCCTGTCCTGCCCAGGCCCTTCACAGGCCTTGCTCTCTGCATGTGATGGAGGAGACTAGGGGCTCTGAGCCACAAACACACCACCAAAGTGCCTCAGTCACTCCGACTCTGCGCTAATGGGTTTATAGGGGCTAGGCTGTGGGTACAGGGACAAACATATTTGCACACACTCCTCAGATCACTTGCAGACCCATCTTTATACAAGCATCGTATTGTATTCGACATTAATACTTAATTGTGCTTGGAAGAAGTTCATTGGGATTACTGTTTTTAGTAATACATCAGTAGTTGGTCATTGGTGTAATTTGACATTGAATTTTGTGGATATATTACAAAATCAATGGTCATGCCTATGCTTTACAGCTTAGCTGTGGGAATATCTTTTAAAGCTTATATGTTTCATGTTTTTTAAGCTGTGTACATGGTCTTGTCTGGTCTTCTATGTATGGTGGCACACTTGAGGAGTAGTAGAAGTCTTTGGTTTCATGTCATATTGTCTCTCTCTATGTTATATGATTTTAACATTTTTTGTGTAGTTTTACAAATCAAGCCCACTTATTTCAGACAGCCTGGATCTGGATGGTGATTGGACACCAATGCTGCATCTTTTTTTAGGTCATTGACTAATAACAGAGGCGCTCTTTTATTACGCTTCGAAATAGAACTGAAGACTTTTGCAGTAAGTATTAGAGATTTGAATTTCACCACACATCTATCTGAATTAAATTGGAATAAGTGAATATTTCACACATACACACACTCACACATATGTATATAAGAGGCTGACAGAATTCTTTCTTAGTCTCTTTCACTCCATCTCTCTCTCCGTAGGCTTCCCCTCTTTTCCTCCCCCTGCAATCTACATAAAAAAGGGGACTGATTATCAGTTTGAAGAGCTGCCGGTCATGCTGGATTTTTTTTCCCTTTTTAAAGATGCCTCAGAGACAGGACTATATTGGGCAGATAGCTAATCTCTCAGAAGTCCTGTTTGTTCTTCAGGTTTGCCCCCACTACAAACATTTCCCTGATCAAAGCACTATGAAAGGCCCCAGCGCTTCAAACGTGGGCCCGTTCCTTCACGTTCATCTCGACCCGCTAATCACCATGGCAACGACATAATCCCCCGCCGCCGCCACTGCCGTTTCAGGTAGCAAAGGAGAGACGGAGGGAGCCTCATTTGAATAGACTCAACCTTAAAGTCATGTCCCACGCTGATTATACAGAATACTCGCTGGTGTGCTTTCTGCATGCAGGAATTCACTTTTTTTCCACGTCGAAGATGAAGCATGACCTAGCACTCTCTTTTCCTCCAGTGGGTTGTTAACTTGTGCACTGGAAGTTTTCCAGCTCGCGGTATAGCGATCCAGGGCTGCAAAATCTGTTGGAGGGTGAATACGAAAGCCGGAAACCAGCTGCGGTATGTTAAGAACACAAACTAACCCAAAATCATTCTCTGTTTTGATACGCACTGCTCACACGTTCAGGTCTATAATTCTGAGAGAGCAGGGGGCGGAGGCCCTGGGGAGAATAAGGGCAACGTGAACGTTAATTAAACTTAATATAATTTGCAGGATGCTGCAGTCATTTTTATCAAGAGAGACAGTCTAATCATGTTTCATAAGTGCAGCTTTAAGAGATATTTTCCCAATGCAACCAAAAAACATGCTGACCTAAGGTTGTTCAAGGTTGTAACGTTACCCACTAAGCTAATCTTATCTCTCTGAGCCAGTTATGAGTTATAACCTTATTTATCAGCTGCACAGAGGCTCACATGCAGTCACGTGCAAATGTTTGCATATCCCTGGTCTGGTCATGTTTTGTTGATATGGAAAATAGATGAGCACATCTTCCACAAGGAACAATCTGTGCATGTTTATTCACAGAGTTAAGACGATTAAGAGAAATGAAAACATAACTGCCATAAGTGCCATAACTTTTGCTTAGGCCTCACTTTATGTTGTTTTATTAAATTCATTAAATAAGTAGAATTGCGCATTATATTATGTCATTGGAGCACTTTTGCCCCCAACTATATTGCATATTCTTCTGCACAAACCTTTTCATTTTATTATAGTTTTGTTTTTCTTTGGGTTTTTTGTTTGTTTTAATATAAACCTTCTTCAGTAAGTAAACCACCCTTTCTTCTTATTCTCATTTATTGTTTATTGGTGTTATTCTGTGCATTTTACTATCAAAGAAATGCAAGCAATATATACTTAAAAGCATCTTAGGCAATAACAGAAATTAAATTAAAAACAAACATCATGGTTGCATTTTAATTAGAAGTTACATTAAATAGATAAATACTGTAGATAGTTACGTATTCAGTGTGGCACCACTTGAGCCTGCCTAATGAAAGTTGGAATTGAGTTCTAGAGTTTATAGCAATAATAACAGAAACTGGTCTCTCCACATGGCCACGTTATGCACAGTGATACATTTTTTGTTTTGATTATTAACGTTTTATTGTGAGGGCTGTGATACATGATACGTGCTTCCAAGTCAGATCTGAGTAAATGAGATGAAATCTCCACTGGCAGATGGAGGACTGCACCAGAGCGGACACCGAAGTGTGGTGAAGCTCATGGAACACAAGTCGGTCTAGGAGCTCTATTCCTGGGGTGAGGCTAATTGGAGCCTCGCTGAAATGGATCTTGAAGAATAACCATTTAAAACACAAGAGGGCACCTGTATAGATTGATGGGGAAAGTATGGCTCTTGAGGACCCCTGGGGTCTGTCTATTCATGTACTTGTGCATGTTGATGATGCTCAAAAGTTGCAGTTAATACACTCTGAGTATGCCAGAGAAACCTGGTTGATGTTCTACTCAAGCTTAATATTCCTTTATGCAGCCAGAATTATTTTCAGAATGTACTGCATCCCAAAACACAACAGTCAATTTTAGGGGAATATAACAGTGGAAATAACCACTTGGTGTGCATGAGACCCTGTAATACGGTACACAGTAGCAGCCAGTTTATAGGGAACCCTGCCATCATTCTCTCATTACACCAAAACATTACTTTACTGCTGGCAATATGCACTGCAGTAGGTAGCGTTTTCCTGATATCTGCCAAATCCAAATTCGGCCATGAGACTGCCAGATTGTGAGGCATGATTCATCACCCTCATATTTTATCTGCTTCAGAGTCCAGTGTTGTGCTTTACACCACCACAACAATGAATTTATTGGCTATGAAAATCAATCTACTGAAGCTCCAGGTGTACTGTTCTTGTACTCATATTGCTTTCAGGTGTCTTCATACTTTTTTCACACTGATTTACAGTAAAACTGAATGAGTCAATATGTCAACTAATAGCTTTCTTAATGTACTTTTTAATCATAGTATGCCTATTTAAGAGAAACATAATTTTGTCCTTACCTCTGTATGAATTTCATGTTGGTGCTGGAATATGAAATTATTTCATAGTGAAAACATCTATAGTGCATTTATTCTGTTGCTGGGCCCTGTTACAAACCATCTCTAGCTTGTGAACACGCAAGCACTTGGCGGCAAATTGTCAGCTCCCTGTGTGTTGTTCCATATGGTATTTTTATTGTTCATAATGCATATTCATGGGGATGATTGAAAGCGCCGTCCAATCATTTGTGCTAAAAGAACAATCAGCTAATAGCCTTTTCCCTGTGGGAGTGAAAAACTCTCTGAACAAAAATCCCAACTGGGCAATTATTACACGGCGCGGGAGGAGCACACACACATCTCTATCCCATCTCCTCTTTCTTCTTATAAGCTCATTTGACTTAGAGCAGCCTGTGCAGTCGTGTGAGGGAGGGTGGAGATGGGCGGCACAAGCCGAGATTTCGTATCACACTGATATCGATATTCATTTTTATCAGAGTATTACAAGAACAGTGGGCTTTAAGATGTATTTGATGTCTTTCAAGTAAAAGCACAAAGAGGGGATTAAAATCCTGACTGACTTCATTCTGCATGGGGAGTTTACATTGAGCTTTATTTGTCAAAAGAAAAGGCGGCCTAAAACTTTTCTTTCTCTTTTAATCTGTCGCCTCAAATCCATGAGAATTTCATTTTCCCTCACTCGCCATTTATCACAGATGCTGCCTGCGGTGATTTTTTTTTTCCTTTCACTTTTTGCCCTAAAATAAGCTTTTCTGTATTCTATAGTTCTATGTTGGTGCTGATGAAGCCCCGTGCCTCGCTCTTTGTGGTAGTACTGATGCAGGTGGGGAGCACATGTGGATACACGATTACAGAGAAACCAAGAGAGAGATACACACACACACACACACACACACACACACACACACACACACACACACACCCACACACACACACACATCTCTATATGCTCTG
>JBBKCR010000016.1:9215328-9227015 GCA_037577295.1 Ladigesia roloffi
AGACATGAAACGATTGTTTTTTGTGAGAAACTGAACAGTATTTATATCATTTTTTACCTCTGAAAGACGACCGTCTCAAGCCCTCTGTCTATGCTCTTTGGCGTAGGTTACGCAAACGCCGTAAGTGATCTGTTGCAGGAATTCGTCTCTCCTTGTTTACACAGAGCACAGAGATTCCGGCGGTCGCATATCCTAGCTCGAGACGGTCGTCTTTCAGAGGTAAAAAAGACTGCTACGGCTAAAGCTAAAAATCTGAGTTTGTGTTCTGCTGAGATAACAAAGTCACCTTCGACTTGGATACACTGACGGTAAGCAAATAAACATCAAATTTTCATTTTTGGGTGAACTATCGCTTTAATACACTACTAGAAATATGTCAAAGGTAATTATTGTTGTAGCAGCCATTGGTTATTGAACTTGGTGCTTTTGTGTAGTTTTCAGGTGACAGCTTGTCACCAACCTCATAACCAAGTATTTGATCAGGCAGCTTAAATCAGATTTCCCAGCATATATTTGAGTAGGATTGATTTTCTGCAGTCTGAACGCCAAAACTCCACATGAAATCGGACTTTTTCCAGCCAGATTCACATCACATGTGTAGACAGGTTCAAGTCTAATTCGCATCAGATCTCTCAACATAACACTAGAAATTGTATCACATGTTTTGGTAGATTTCAGGCATCTCCTTACCTTAGGCTTACAGTGACATACAAAGTGTAATTTCTCATTATTAGATCTTTAAAATGAGGCTGATGACCCAGGGGTTGGTGATGCTAAAATATGATAAGTTTGAAGGAAAAGTGAATTGCAATCAAATTTGTACTTTAAACCTGTATCTGAATATTAATTTCAGACATCTGTCATGTGTTGCTCATTGTGTAGTTAATAATAAGTGTATTTAATTCAGTTCTGTCATGAATTACACAATAATCTTTCTGGGATTTTATAATCTTCCATAACTTGTTAGCTACACTGGACGTCTAGCACTGGAGAACATTTAAAGATGTAAACTTCACTAAAAACTTGACACAAAGACTACATTTGGAAAACACTGTAAAAATATGTTGTTCACCAAACTAATCCTTTACGAACCTTCATCTTTAAACACTTTTTTAGATACAAATGCTATTGCTCGCACCTTGTGAATCCTTGCCTACGTACCACTCTTCAGTTTCCCCGAGCTGAAGCTCTTTGTGGAGGTGTCACAGACTGAGAGCATCGCTCGGTGCTTCATGTAACAGTTTTCCGACCGTTTTTTATGCTTCCATGTTTCATATGTAGAGAGACGAAGGTGGCAGCTCAATGGTGTGCATTGAGAGACGCGGCATGTAATTCTGCGCCGGTCCAGCGTACTCCGCCAGTCACCTCGCCATCAATCACCTCCCAGGCTTTAAGTGACACGAGCAGTGAAATTGCACCTCCTTTCAACAAGCCAATCAGGATCCCCCTCAATTACCTGACATTTCATTAATCTCTATCAAAGTCGAGCTAACCGCATCCCACACTACCAGGGCTGCAGTAAGCCCTGGAGGCCATTATTAAATTTGCCTGTATCATTGTAAAGGAAATGGCAAACGCATTGGACTTAAAGGGCACCCAGCATCTGTCTCTTTAAGACGAAATCAGCTAAATTAAAAGTGCACAGTTGGACATGCCAAGAACAAACCACGTCCATGCCCTTTACAACAGGGCTTGATCAATTCTTAATGCGTCTAGCCAAACATTTTCCTTTAAAGTAAACACTTACTGCCCTTTAAAATGAAGACTAAATACCTCGTGTGAAAAACAGGCGGGTGCATTGCCATTTCTGGACTAGAACCGAACATCATCCTTCCAGGTTTTATAGACACTCTTCGAAAATGCCTTATGTCAGTTTTTATTATGGTGAAATATTTACATGTGCACGGTGTAGTGGTCTATGTGCACCAGACAATACCTTGTAACCTGAGAAAACATGAGCCTGAGACTAATTAAAAAGTTTCTTAAAGGTTGCTTTCCTAGAATGGTGCATTGGTGGAGTTATAGTAGTTTGTTGTATGGCAGGTTTTGAGTCTGTGTGTTAGCAGGTGTTAACAGCAGAGAAGTGTTTTTAAATAGCAGAAGCCCATTAGTGTGTTATTAACGGTGTGATGAGCTGTTACTAAACTGCTGAGTGACATTCCAGCCTCCAGAGCTTCCACGCTGCTTGTTCACATGCAGAAGGTAATAGAGGGAGGTTGAGAGTGAGAAATAAGGGTTGAGAAAGAGACTGGCTGATTCTAAACCTGTATGTTCATTGATGTGTAGACGAATGAGTTCAGGAAACGCAGTACCAGACAGTTTATTTTTATTGGACTACCCAGTGGGCCAGTCTACGAGAGTTACTGAGTCACTGACTGGTGTCCATTGCTGAAATGTGGGTGAGCCAGCGTCTCCCGGAGGAAGCAGCGGGATGTTGCTACATGGGTGAAAGAGAAGGAAATACATTTTTACAACTACTACTCCAAAATCCCTTTTTTGCTACTTGTACTCGACTCATGTGGTAGGATGCTGCAGTTCTCGTTTCACCTCAGCACCCAGTTAATGCAGTTTACTGCTTCTGTACCAGTTATGTGTTCCAAAAACAGGTATGAAATAATTAATAATGGCCAGATCCATGTGTGTTATGGCCAGATGCACTTGTGATATTTAGTGTAAAGTAGCAAACGTCAATCTGGAAAATTCCCTGTGTGGATTTGAATAGATATTCTATCTGTCTACACATGATACAAACAAGTAAGAGTTTACAGAGAAGTACAGAAGGCTACTGTATGTAGTCATAGTTTGAGTCTGCAGCATGAATACAGAAGTATCATACACACACACACACACACACACACACACACCATATAAATATAATGAAGTTTCTCTCTGAATAAAACCATGTTAGACCTAATACTGGAAAATTATCTGAATATTTGAGGGGAAATACTTAAATTATAGGCTTTCAAATAATGAGTTTTTGTTTATAGAAAAATTGTATTCGTTTCTGCTCTTTATTTTTGTTCTTGGAGCTGATCTGGTCAATTGGGCAGATAATGTTATCTAACATTTGAAGCATATAGACAACTTTTTAAACTCTCTCAGCTTAACTCAGGATCAGTTCAGCTGAAAGTTAAAATTGGAAGTCGGTAGGACTGCCTGAAAACATCCTGAAAATATTAAAATAAGTTATAATTAAAGCCATTATTTATAACAATTTGCTGTTGGACACATTGTTGGACACTGAAATTGAAGTAATTTTGTCGCTCCCAAGTGGCACAGCTGTCCAACTACCTGACCATCAGTTCCGACCCAGAGACGCCAGAAACCCCATGGCAGGAGGATTCTGAGTCTGAGTGGGCAACTGAATAAAAGAGAAAATGTACAGTACTAATTGTACTTATGCTTGTGCTTGTATGCTGCACAGCTTATGTGTAGTTTTAAACATTATGAACTAAACTAAAAGGAGATCACTTTAATTAAAATAACCAGTTAATTACATCTGTGTTAAGTATAATAATAATAATAATAATAATATTAGAAAATTATACCAATATTTCAGTAGTTTTATATATTACCAGTATGAATTACAATATATTTACGGCGTTTAGCAGACGCCTTTTATCCAAAGCGACTTCCATTCCCTAACTACAGGGGACAGTCTCCCTGGAGCAACTTGGGGTTAAGGGTCTTGCTCATCGACCCAGTGGTTGTGCTAGGGGTAGGATTCGAACCCACGACCTCATGGTCCAGAGGCATGTGTCCTACCGACTGAGCTACCTCCACCCCATACACACGTCTACCTAGAAATGTAAGTGGTTATAGCCACGGTTGCCTAGCAACAAAATAGTTTCTGATGAAAATGATCCGACTCTTAAAAAAATTAAGGAAGCCTGGTTGACATTCAGTTCAGTAACTTTGGAAAACAATTAAAAACATAGCTTATTGTTCGTTTAACTTGAAAGTTCAGTAAAGTGAAGAATTCATTATGATGTTTACTAGTTTACTGGAGTGTTCCTTACATTAAAACATTACAGATGGAAAATTTGATTTGTGTGTGTGTATATCAAGCAACAACTTCCAAAATTAATGGTCCAGTCAGTTCTGTTTGTGTGGAAGAGCCAAACAAGCCTTAGCTCATCCTTATTCTGTCTATTGACCTGTCTGAAGTGGCTGCGCTGAGTTTGAACACTCCTTCTCATCTGATGAGAGTGGAGAGAGCATCAAACCGGCCACTATCCTCGCTGCTTAATCAATATACCGCCAACAACTGCGAGAGGGAGAGAGAGAATGGGAGCGAAAGTGAACTCTCAAGAAAATAGTTTGCCAACCGCAATTGCAGCCCGGGGCTAAAAGCAAAGCTTGTGTGTGAATATATTTTTAGGGAGTATGATGGAGATTGACAGAGAGAGTGTGGCTGTAAATTGAGTGTCAGAGATCTCACTCCATGTGGTAAGAAAAGGAGAGATAGGAGGAACAAGCAAGAGAGGGTGGGGGGAGGTGAAAGAAAGCAAAAAAAAAAGATGAAAGAAATTAAACCTTGGAGCTGTAACGGCGTAATAAAGTTGGGTGCTGCGAGAGGTTCCCCGTCTGGACTTTTGTTGCTTTCAGAAATTATTTATAACTCTGTGGGGAGGGAGGGAAACTAATAACCTATATTAAAAAGCCTGTCTTTCTCTCAATTGCGTTTACAGTCTGAGCTTCATGGGACTCTGCAGACGACGGCTGTAAAATTGCTGCCTGCTTCATTCCAGGCGAAGAGACATTTAAACACAGAAGAAAAAGATTTCAAGCCCGCAGATATTAGGCGAGCAAATGTGCAAGGATTATGTGTGTTTTGTTCTGTTTCTTTCTCTCTTTCTATCCCTCTCTCTCTCTCTCTCTCTCTGCTTGACTTTCTGAAAGAGCTTCACTCTCAGGCCAGCAGTCATTGTTTTTTTCTGTTTCATACATGCTCTCTATCCTCTTTCTCTCTCTCTCTCTTTCTCTCTCTGTCTACCTTCGTTTCTGATAAGGCTTTACTCCTGAGGTAGTATTCTCTCTGCATGCTTGGTGAATGCAGGCCCTAGGCTTGTTTCCACAGCACCACCAGGCCCAGGTTTCCATAAATCCTGCAACCCTTCAAGCCCAGCCACCTCTCCAGCCCCTGCGCACCCGTCCCCCCCATTTGCTCCCACATTCACACTACGATAGGCCATCTCAGAGGGAGGTATATCCCAGGGAAATCATTTCTCTTTTTCTTCTGCTCTTATGTGTAACGTGTTCTTTCAAGCAAGACGGCCCTAAAGTTCAGTGGTGCATTCTTCAAAAAAAGAAGGAAAAAAAAAAAAGCCTGTTATTGCCTGTCTCTGATTCTGTATCATAGAGCGCCCAGATGGGCCTCGTCTTTCTTCTTCACTCTTTTCTTCCCGGCATGTTTTTTGAAAAGGGGAAGGAGGCAGAAGTCAGAGTTTTGAGGGAGGAACTATGACCAATGCTGCCAAATCCAAAGCAGCCTCTTCTGCTGCGTTTGTACAAGGCAAGCAATCTGGCAAAAGGGCTCCAAGCATGACAGATTTCCTTTTCTCTTTCTTTCTCTCTGTCTCTCTCTTATCCCCCCCTTTTTCTCTGTCTTGTTCTTTCACTTAATGTCAAGAGGCAGTGCTTTGTTCTGTTTTTTGGGGGGGTTTTGAGTCTCAATTTCACAAGATCTGTCATCTTAGAGAGCTCATATGTTAAAAGCGGAGGACAGAGAAGAAGAGCAAGAGAGAAAGATTGGATTTGTCAGTTGATTCCAGACGACTTTGGAAAGATGCTTTGCCAGAATTGGCCCCCGAGTCTGTCTGAATAAATCATCCTAAACAGCCTTAAGAACTGCCATCAGTGATCTCACACACACACACACACACACACACACACACACACACACACACACACACACACTGCTATACTCTCTCATTATGAGGGGACTCCATTACCATATTAACATAATCAGGAGTTCCTTCACTGATGTTTAATAATCATCAAGAATCTAACAACACTCATCCTCCTTTAGTCTATCTCTCTTCCTCCAGCTCTGAGACATCCATCTATTATTTTCCTCTCTCTCTCTCCATCTCTTCTTTCTCTCCCCACCTCTGTCCTTTCTCCATCTCTCTCTTTGTCTTTCTCATATTCCTCCTAACCTCTCCCTCTCTCTCTCATTCTCTATCATTCATTTTATGAAGCACAAATACTTTACAAAAGGCATCTCTAGCTTCTCTATCTCTCTTCCTTCTTCTCCTTCCTCTCCCCCATTCCCCTCTGTCTCAGAGTTGTCTTTTTGAAATAGATTTCTACCTCAAGGGTGATAGTCTTAACAATTGATGTTGAGAGTGGTGGAGGAAATGGCGGTTGAAAGAGAGAAAGAGAGACAGACAAAGTAGCATTTTGATTGTTGCAAATCGATCTCTAATCACCCTGCGCTCAGCGTTTTATCCCCAAGCTTTCGGATGGGCTTAAGAGGGGCCAGGGTTATATTTACATGTTGCACACTGAAGGCTCTTCTGTCTCTAACTCTCTTTTCTGATATGATTTTCTGAGTGTCACAAAGTGCCATTCTAATCCTCTTTGCCGGCCACTTCTCACACTGTGCGACCAGCTGCCCCCAAATCTTGGCTGCTGATTGCCCACTCCAGTCACCTCTTATCAGGAGAAAGAGAGAGAGAGAGAGAGAGCAGCACACTTGTCCCAGTTGGATATTTTTCTTTTTTCTCTTCCCCGAGTGTCACCTTGCTCATGCTTCTGCCCTTGGTCAGCATTGCGTCAGGCACAGGTCACTGTCAGCTGCTGTGATCCTTTTATCTGCCCAGCAGTTGGGTCTGCTGAAGGAAAAAGGCATTTGTTGGATGTGTATGCAACCCTTCCATTGAGGTTTCGGACAGGGTCAGTCTGACATGAACATTTTATGACCGCGGCAGATTTTAAGGGTCTAGAAATTCTGACAACCAATAATATCAGCCAGCATCATTTTGTATAATCTAAACCCTTTTTACTGGCTTTCTTTTTAATCCCTCAATGGTTTTGACAAGACAATTCTTTTGATGGGGGAGCATTAGTGCTGTAACTGCAGTGTCTTGTAGGTCTTCAGTTGTTTGTCATTTTAAGTCTATAGTTCAATTTTTATGCTTGTTGTGTGTAATATTGCCAAGAATTACAGTATGACTTAAATTTTGAAAGGGCTAATGGAAAATGATCCAAACAAGACCTGTACTGAAATCCTGATATGTCAGAGTAACCACCTACAAAATGAGAAAGTGGAGACAACAGATCATGTTAGAATTTACAATGGGAAACCTAAATGACTTTAAATATGAGCAGCAATCAAACTAGCATTCGCTGAGTTATTGGAAATACAGTAGAAGCATCAGTTTTACCAAATCATCACAAAGTACAATTCCCAACTCTCCCAATATACAACAACTCTAATTATTCCTACTTTACTAATAGATAATGATAAACCTGATTTTATTGGCTGTCCATACATCTGTCAAAAGGTCCTTTCTGTCTGAGGAGCAGTATTGGAGTGGAGAGATGGTGCAGACTGAAGGCCAGTGCTAGGGTTAAGAGTGTGTGGTCTTCAGTAGTTAAAGCTGCTGTTTGACGTCGTCCTGAAGGTGCTGTTAGAGTGGCCTCTCCATGACTCACTCTAGTCTGAAAACAGAGAGAGGAACTCTGCAAACCCGTCCTCTACCAGCGCCTTGCCATCTTGGCTCGACCTTTTCACGGGCAGCAAAACACAACCTTAAGCTCTATTGCTTTTAAAGCTCTTTCTGTGCCCTTGAGGAACTGAGAGAAAGAGGGAGGGAGGAGGAGAGAGAGATAGAAAGAGCAAGCGAGGGAGGGAGTTTGGTGGCTTTCCAGGCTCAAAAGTGTGTATAGTGTGTGCAACAGCCTGCATCTCATCCCAAGGTCCTGTATAAATTTAACTCTAGTGACAATTTACAGCTGCTCCATGTCACCCACTACGACGCACAAGCTGGCTAGCATGTCCTGCTATCATTACCAAGAGCAGAAGCTAAGTTATTCCAGTCTAAATGAAGCAACTAACCCACCCTAAAGTCTTCAAAACAATGGTTTCCTCAGTGGGCCATGATAGGATGTACTTATAGAGTCTGCTGACCATTGTTTTTAATATGATGGTGTAAATAAAACACATTGTGATAATCACTGAAAATTTAACTAACTATGATAATTTTTTTCCAAAGATTAAGCATATTTAGATCTAACTCTTTGATTGGTCTAGCAAATTGCATGACTGATATAGATAGCTGAACGTGTATATTTTTACTGCAAGGCAGTGTAAAAAGAGTCTTTATTTGATTATATGGAATTCACCTACAAACAGAAGAAACCTTGCTGTTTTTTAAATTGACGTTCCTTTACAGCAGAGGCCCCCAACTACCAGTGATGGGAATAACGGCGCTATAAATAAACAACGGCGATACTTTTTTCAGTAACAAATAGTCAAACCAATTACTGTTTCCCCCGTTACAACGCTGTTACCGTTACTGACAATAAAATGCATCTTGCTATAACTGAAAACACTGAAGCGGTTTTCATGCGAGCAGCGTCTCTCTCAGCCATAAGAACTCTCTTTCTCTGGGGTGTGTGTGTGTTAGTGTGTGTTCGGGACACATAACCAGTGATAATGATTGGTGTCTGTACACGTGGTGTAACTGAGAATGCGATGATTGGCTTAGATGGAGTAAATTTCCATGTTTAGCCAATCAGAGGCAGAGTAGTGCGGGTCGTCACACACAAGCACACACACGGTCAGTCAAAGGGAGCTTCAGCAAACTGGAAGTTTAAGCTTTCCCTCACTGAGATTAAAGGCAAAAATGTTTATACCCAGGAAAAAAGCATCTCTCTTCATCTTTATATTTATTTTATAATTATACTCAATTAGTTTTTTTTTTTTTTTAAGTAACGCAATAATTACTTTGCCTGGTAATTAGTTACTTTTATAATGATGTAACTCAGTTACTAACGCAGTTACTATTTGTGAGAAGTTACTTGTAACTATAGCTAATTACTTTTTTAAAGGTACCTGCCCAACACTGCCACCCACTGACTTTGGAATAATATTCGTCCGTGAGTCATTTGGTACTGGGCTGCAGAAAAAAAAGACAGAATAAAATCTTTTAATTGATTATCAGAGACTGAAAAAGTAATTTTTTTGGAAAAGTTTTGATCAGCTAGCCTAGCTTGGTACTGTAGATCTTGTCACATATGTGGGGCCAGTTCGTTAAACCTTAAGTGCTGAACTGCAGAACTGCTGTTACTTTAAAACCCAAACTCAAATATAGTCCATCCTCTCTAAGCATCTGCAGTGCAAATGATAACACAAACAAAAAGTGTTTTGGGGGGCATTTTTCAGCCATGCTAATTTCCATTTAATCTATAAGCTCATGATAAGCTTATTTTCCATTGTGCAACGTTGAAAAGCACACCATCGCCTTATTTTTTGAGATCTACCTTCACAAAGGTGTTTCTGTTTTAGAAATTCTACACTCACACTGTGTTTAGCCCCAAATTTTCCTCAGTTCATTAACAGATATTCTTTTTCCCATCCATTCTAACATGGGCTGAAATTAACTGGTGTTTTTCAACTTGATAAAACACCAAACAGGAAAGGTAGGCCTACTCAAGGATGAAGGTGCCAGAAAATTCTATGATACAGATCATCAATATTTTAGGTGACAGAGAGATGATTGGATTTCACAAGAAAATCTCACCTGACTAATGAGCAAAGTTCCTTATCATTAATAAGCACAATCTGAGTGAGCTGACTTTAGGCAACCTAATCAAACTTCTAAAAGTGGGGCTGAATGAAGAAAAGGTGCTATTTCTGCTGAATCTGGCCTGTTCTGGATCCAGCTCCCCTCCAAGATCCCCAGTAATTGTGTTACGTCAGAGACCTTTTCATGTCTTATCGTCCGGAATTAAAAGTGGCAAGGCGGGCCGCTACAGGAAAGCTGAGCTGCACAATCTGGCTAACCTTCAGAATCCATTAGATTTCCGCTGTTTGTCAAAGGCTTTTCTCTCCCCCCTTTTGATGAAATTTACATATTTATCAGAGCCAATCGTAATATGACATGTTTTTAATTTTTTATTTTTGCGGCACGGGTAATGTGGCGAGTATGGCACTCTCAGGTGAGAAATGTGCTGAGCTGGCAATCTCACCGCCAAGGATGTGGGCATAAATCTTCCCCCTCTCTTGCTCATTCTTTCTCTCTCTCTCTCTCTCTCTCTCTCTCTCTCTCTCTCTCTCGCTCTCCTGTTAACCTCTCCTTCCCGGACTTTCATTTTTCCCCTAATGGAAGCTATGTGCTCCTTATCGGAGTGGGAGTAACAGGGTTGTTGACCTCGCTGATGATTTGGAGCCGTAGGAGCCTCTCTGCAGAGTAATCTGCTAGGAGGGATTCCCAGGGATATCACTTCTATATAGCACCATTAAAGAGGGGGGATATATAGAGCAACGCGAGATAGGAGACCCTTCAGAGGAGTCGGCCCGTGACCGCTGCTTTACGGCCTAATTGGGAGTGTGTGTCTTGCACACGCCACTCCGCCAGTGCTTTATAACCCCGACCACACCTTTTTTTTCTTCTCAGATTCAGGTGGGGTGTTGGACGGGGGTAGAAAATCCATACATTAAGGCATCACATTGTCTGTCGGATGCTAAAGCAAAACAGAGTGTAACAAAACCACTGAAGCAGCAAAAAAAGAGCCTCAGCTGGCCTTCGAAGCACATTTGTCTTGTTTTATAAGAGCTTTCCCTTTTTTCTTCTCCTTCACTAGACCGAGGGAGGTAAACCGCAAGCCCCCTGCTGATCTCCAGCTCCACCTACAGGTCATCCTCCGCCAGTTCAGCTTTCTGACTCGACGTGTGGTGTGTCTTTGTGTGTGTGGAGTGTGTTGCCGGTGGATCGGCGGGACTGCACCTATGATGTACAGGGAGATAGAGACGCAGTGCGTGGCTCTCAGCAGTGCAGAGAGATAAAGAGCAAATCACTAAGCTAGCTGTCTGGTGGAAAACACAGCGATAACACACACAGACAAATTAACATTCGACATATCTAGCGAGGCTTTATTTTCAAAAAGTCGGCCCATGGAAGGTGGCCAAAAAGCTAGTGTGAAACTTTTTTCTCAGTTAGAATTACTGCAGCAGGTTGGTCTGCGCTCATGGTGTGCACACAGATGCAAGGCGGCCTCCACCCCTGCTGTTCAGGGGTGTATGAGCATAGATCTTGCCTCCAGCACCTTCATGGCTAACGTTTCATTGTTTTACATCCGTGGGCCCGTCCCAGTGGGTAAGGCCCAAGGTGTAATTTAGAAGCTATGGAATTTCACAGGCAAGTGAACCGCAGAAAAAAACAAAACAAAATGCAAGCAAACGAGCCAGGCCCCTCCGCCGGGACTCCTCAATGGCAAAGCTATTCATCTCGGTGAAGGGCAGATAGAAAGGGGAGAAGGGGGCTTGGTTTTCACTTTTCCTTTAAAATTGGAATAATGGTTTATATTTAAGGCTCTGGCATCAGGGACGCACTCCTGTGTTTTTCAGGGCCCTGAGAATTTTTAGCTGTGAGGCTGTTGTGTGTGTGTGTGTGTGTGTATGTGTGTGTGTGTGTGTGTGTGTGTGTGTGTGTGTGTGTGTGTGTGTGTGTGTG
>JBBKCR010000016.1:9232180-9246671 GCA_037577295.1 Ladigesia roloffi
CTGAGACGTGTAGTATGGTGTGCGAGTTTTATAAAAGCGCACACACACACACACACACACACACACACACACACACACACACACACACACACATACAAGCCACTCCCATGCAATGGGCCGATTACTCCATCCATCACCATTTCATTCCACAACTGCAGGTTTCACAAAGCGGTAAAAGATGCATCACCTGCCTTTTTGTCAAAACTGCCACTCTAAAATCAATGCATGAAAGAAACTGTTAATGTCTACAAATGCATTCCATATCAATCAAATCTGACAGTTCACTGTTGACAACCAATAAACATAGCAGACGTCAGTTACTGGAATTTTAAGCTCTTTGAAATCATCATATCATATCCGCCTCCTCATCATTTTAACTCTAAACTAGTTACACTGTAGGTGTATCCATCACTGATTCATTTCACAACAATAAATACAATACAAACAATAAAAACAATAAATAATTTAAGCAATTTCCCTCAGTTCAAGTTTTCTCATTCTGATTCTGATAATGACCTCCATACATAAACTGATCAATGAAAAGATCAACAAGTAAAAAAATGAGGCCTACTCATTATTTCCTTCCTCTCATTCTTATTAGTTGTTTCTTAAAACTTACCAAATTAGTTATAATAGTGACTGAATAATAAGAATTCAATGCCTTTAATAAGTAATATGTCTACAGTTTGAGGTCATTTTTTGTTTTAGAGTGTCAGTAATACTTAAATCAAAAATACGTCTTTCATAAAATTACTGCACTAAAGTATTTTCAGCCCCATTTATTTCTTTGTCCTGTGAAATGATCATTTTAGAGGTTTTTAGTTTGGAGAATGTGACTGGAGTGATTTATTTTCTCATATATCACTTTTTGGTTTTTATTGTTATCTTTATGCCTTGTTTGAAATAGCATTTCACAGTTTGAACATTACATGATTAGCGAGCCAATAGAAATGCCCCAGAAGTAGTATGTAAGAAAATGTGATTGGGTACAGTTTCATACTAAGTTCAGCATGTTTGTGCATATCCTGTGAGGTCACCTTTTGGGATAAGTTTATTCCTGATAGTGGGGAATAGTGGCTATGCATTTACAGCAGGAGAAAGCTCAGATATTCAGTTCTGCTCTCTTTTGTAGAGGAGTGTAATTACACAGTGTTAAACAGTGTTCTTGTAAATACAAGAGAGAGGGGTTTTAAAGGCTAAAGTGTCTGAGCCTTCAGAGGTTTCTGTGTGGGCAATTAGGAAGTTAAGGAGTGTGGTAATTTCTGAGAGGCCTGTCATGGTTAACAGTAGTTTGGCCACGATAATGCTTTCGAGCCACCTGTTTTGCCACCTCAATGTGACTTTCAGAAACACACACACACATACACACACACTCACAGATGTGCATGAATAAATCCAGGAAGTCCAAGCAATTAGGTGGCACACTGGATGGCACTCTCTCTCTCGCTCTCACTCTCTCTCTCACACTCTCTCTCTCTCTCTCTCTCTCACTCTCTCTCTCTCTCTCTCTCTCTCTCTCTCCCCTCTGTGCCACATTGACTCAATTAGAGAGCTTGTTATGCCTCCATTAGCAGTAATGAGCAGGACAGAATGGGCATCGGGAGGAGGAGAGGCATGGGGTCATCTCTCTCTCCTGTTCTCTCTCTCACTCTATCTCGTTCGCTCTCTCTCTCACTCACTCCGTCTCTGTGCCTCTTGTCCCTTGTTTACCTGTCAATTATTGCCACTCAGTACAGGGCAAATGGAAAGACAGCGAGTGACCGCCACCATTGACCCCCTTCCACCCATTACCCCACCTTATCTTTGTCAGCCCTCAGCCTGTTTAAGGCACTTGGTCATAAATTGTATGTTTGTCTCTTTCTGAATGTCTTTCATCCAAGGTGCTTAGTATGGCCTCTCTGTCTCTTAGCTGCTTAACTGCATTTAACTTTGTCTCTTTCTCTTACTCTTTCTCTCTCTCTCTCTTTCTTTCTTTCATTCTCCATCTCTCTGTCTTTCTCTCTCTCTCTCTCTCGCTCTCTCTCTCTCTCTCTAACTCCCCCCTCCCTCCCTCTCTGGTTTATATATCTTTCTGTTTTTAGCTCTCCAGTCTGTTGTGTTTGTATTGACTGGAGATGGATGTCTCAGATTTCCTCTCTAATGTTGTAACGCTGCTGCCTTCCGTCCTTTTAAGAGCCTTTTTGTCCTCTCTCTAAATTTCTTTTTCTGTCTTGTACAATTTCAAAATTCAAGTGACTGACTTTGCATACAAGTGCATGCATGCAGTTATGTGTTTATTGTAGGACAAAATGAACAAACACATACAGGAAACAAAACAAAACAGGGCTTACATACAACATCAGGTTCGACACAGTGAAACGTGTTTTATTCACAAGAGCTACAGGTTTATTTTTTAATCCTTGACTTAATGTAGAGCCAGAGCCATACTTAATAAAGATTCTGGCTTAATGTAATTCTGAGGAACTCTCCAGACATGCTGAAGGACATCCAAAGTCTTTCACTATCAGTCCTGTCTGTACCTGACCAATTTCAGAAGAATGTTTAACTTAAGGCCTGAACCAGTGAAGAAACAGGTGCAAACGATTGTAGGTGATCGGGCCGGTGATTAGTATACTGGTGGTGCTGAATGCTGATTGGTTGGAATACCTTACACATTGTAGGCACTTTGCAGTCTGTCATATTACATGTATTTGACATGTGTTTGTGTCTGCATGTCCACAGGTGTTATAGATTTCCTGGTCAGCCAGCACCCTGTTGCTCAAGTCCTGCGTGACCATGTGGTCTTTAAGATAGTACCTATGCTCAACCCTGATGGTGTGTACCTGGGCAACTACAGGTGAGGATCTAACCTACACAGGCAGTCGACTAACCTCCATTCCACTATACTTCTATTAATCTGTGCCTTTATTTAGCCAGGCTTTTATAAATATTTAACTGATGTTATTAATATCAGTGTAGCTCCTCTTCATTATACCTGCTTTAAAAATCTCAACAACCAAATATCAGAATCTGATTCTGATTCTGATTCTGATATTTGGCTGTTGATATATACCTGCATGAAATTATATAACTGGCATTAAACTATTATTCTACCAGTTTATACCCGATACACTATACAGATACTTTTCTATACATTCACTAATCTGCACCTCCAGTTAACTATTTCTGCATTGATGTGTGCCTCTTTTATCTATAACTTCACTCAGCCATGCTTCTTCTAATCCGTTCCTCCAGTAAACTGTATCTGCATTCAGTTATTCCTCTTTTCATCTATATTTCCTTTTAGCCATGCTTCTACTGTGACTGCAGTAAATGATATATACACATGGATTTATATATGCAAATCTAAAACTTCAGCAATCTATACCTGCATTTAGCCATACCTCAGCTAATCTATAAACTACAAATGTAGTAAACTGTGCCTTTCACCATAACTGCATTAAACTGTACCTCTCTTAATTTACCCCTGCTTTTTTGAAGTGTAGTTATTGTTTACAATTTATAAATATCTAAAACATATGCATGTGCAGTTATGTATTGATGTATTTGATCTCATGATCTGTGTCCTCTGAACTACACCTTTCAGAAATACTAGTTTCTGCAGTGGAAAGAGTGGTATGATTATGTGGTGTGAGTGTGTGTGTGTGTGTGTGTGTGTGTGTGGAGGGGGGAGTAGGCATTGACCTCTGTGATGGATTTGTGGGAAGGGAAGAGTGATGAAGCTGCAATGGTGTTGGAGTGAACATGTAGTGGTTTGTGGAGTTGGGGGCTTAATGCTGCTGGATGTGTGTGTTGAGGCTGCAGGGGGATCTATTGGTCTCTGTCTAAACGATCAGCCCCCCTCATTGTCCATTCCTCCCCTCTTTCGTGCTAGAAAACTTACAGGTTCTAGTGGCTTTGTCTGAGCACTTTCCTTTTTTTCATCTTATTTTGCTACACTGCTGCAGGAATGCTATAAATCAGGACCCATATTTACACCTCTGGGTCTGATATCAGTCCAGTTTTGGGCCCAAACATGCACACACGTGAAGGCACTACCATCTTTTAATGCATTTTGCAATGACAAATACAGACTATTACTGTCTTCTAGAAGCACACACTCCTGCTTGGCCTGGATGCAGCAGATTGGTCTTTTCTACCATCTTCCCAAAATCACCATGTTGACATTTATTCATAACTGGCATTTATATGTATAAACATTTTAAACATGTGAAGTCTATGTATGGAAACTATAGAATTGTTTCTTTAGACATTTTTACTTTAACCAATATGCTTTCAAAATATGCTTTTACATAAATGTAAATATGATTAATTGTGCCATCAGACTATAGTCTATTGCAGTTTAACTTGCCCTTTCATGTTGGAGTGACAGATAATGCCACAGATGGATTTATTAAACAGAAAATATATGGGAGGAAACATGTTGATTTATGTTATGCTATTCCTGGCTATTGCAGTTCATAATCTGCCACACAGTAACTAGTCTCTGCTCTTTGGACTATGCTCAACCCAGGCAATAAGAATTTTTTTTGTTGCATATTTGTGTCCTAAAAGTAAAGCACTAAATAAGCTCTTTAATTCTAACAGATGTTGGAAAATGGCCCATACAAATGAATAAAGCAGAATTAACGTTGAAAGAAAACATAAGAAACGTGTAGAGAATGGGTTCTTAAACACTGCTGCCTGAAAATCCACTCACCTTCTGCTCAGACTGCCATCTGTTGTCGACTACCATGCACTGCAGAGGTGCAGTGAGAGAGGCTCCAATCGTGCGGCCCCAGTCCTGCTGACAGGGGTCCAAAGTGGCACTTCTCAGGGAACTGACCCCTGAAGGGGCTCTCAGCCGCGTGAATGAGTGAGAACTGATGAGTGCAGTAATGGCACCAAGTGAATTACAGATGCGGCCCTTTCTCTCTCTCTCACTCACCCTCTCACTCTTTTTTTATCTTTCTCTCCATCTCTCTCTCTCTCTCTCTTTCTTTCACGCACACACATATTCACACTTCATCACACCTTTGCTGCCTCAGCAGTCTGACTGAACGTGGAGAGCAAGAGAGAGAGAAAGAGAGAGCGAGAACAGGCAGGGACACGGGATCAATCTGTGCTGACTAGGGGATTAGTAAGGTTCTACAGGCAGGGACATTGACGCCAGGCTGCTCAAAGTCACGGATGCTCTGTATCAGCTCGATGTATCCACGCCCTCACTGGGGCTCAGAGGTCCGTCTGTTTTTCTGTCCCCCATCTGCCTGCATCTGCTGGGGGAGCAGGGCAGCTTTCAGTGTCCCGCCAGAGACCTGCAGGATAGCACAGAAACAAGCAGCCTGGCTGGTGTCCCTTTAAAGCTTCCACAAACAAAATAGAACTTTCTTTACTTTACCAGTGGCTTTTAAAGGAGTAGTTTTGTAGCCCATGATTTTTCAGTTGGTATGCACTGGAACTTTGAAACGAATGTAGATAACTAGTAATGGAAACTTCAATAACTGACATTCCTGTACCATCACACACTCACCTCAGCTTTCAGACTTTCCAGATACTTCCAGATAAACATGCTTATGTCTTTTTGTTATCTATAAACATGGACAAAAGTAAAATTCAGATTTCAAGAGCTACAACTGAATTTGTGGCCTTGACAGCCATGAGAAAAATCCAAATGCGTGGGACGTTGGAAGTTAGGGGCCCACTGCTGCCCCCCACAGGTTAACTGAGTACAGAGACAAACTAAATAAACTTCGCTTATAAAGGACAGAGGGAACCCAACAGATACCATAATACCTTCACTTCTTAATCAGTACTATTGAAAGCGCAAAATGATTTATTCTAATGGAAAGTAAAGAAATTTAAGATAAATCTGGTTAGAGAAAGAGGTGTGATATAAAAATAACAAAGAAGTGGCTGAAGCTGCCACTGGTCCCGCCTGGACTTCAAGGTCACAGCAGTTAATTAATGTTAATCAAAAATACTAATGGTTGTCTAAACTAATCTAACCATTGCTTCTCATGACCCAGCATTTTTGCTAGAAATGTTGACCGACCAATATGTGGGGCTTTTGCCTGAGTCCACACCAGGGCGTTTTACCTCTGACCACAGCAGGAAGCTTTTCAAAGAAAGTCTTATATTGATTTTGACTTTCACTAGGACCTAAATGCACCAAGTCTACCTCAGGCTATTAGCGTCCATTACATTAGCCTTGAAGCTCCAGTGGGAAGTTGAAGAATCAATAAACTGATATCCAACATGTCTTGTTTGGTCTACAATTTGGAGTAAGAAGGAAAGTGTCATTTTTATTTTTAGTTATATTGTTTATATTAGTGTTATGGACTATTCCTTAACACAGTAAACACTTTTCTAAATTAATATTATTAGCATTTTCCTTGTTGTTGTCGTTGTTGTTGTTAATTCTCTACATTTACAACTAGAATGATGTTTAGAGTGGTTGATCCCAGGCTGTGTGGCTGTATTGGTAGACTGTTTACTTGTCCTGTTTACTTGTTTGTTTGCTGTAGATGCTCTCTGATGGGTTTTGACCTAAACCGCCACTGGCAGGACCCTTCACCATGGGCTCACCCCACTCTCCACGCTGTCAAACAACTCATCGTCCAGATGAACCAGGATCCTGTAAGTGACGGCTCTCACACACAGACACACACACATACACACACACATTCTGTAATTTCCATGTCTATACAATTCTCACAAATTCCATTATTTCCTTTCCCTCCCAATAAGATGGCGTAGCAGAGAAGCTTTTCTTTTAATCACAGAGCACAGGCACGGTTTAAGAAATATGCAGCATCTCAAACAAGCAGCAGGTGAGAGTGCCGTGCATGTTGGAAAAGCTTAGTTCAGCACTTGGGCCTGCGTTCCACCGAAGCCCCCATGTTCTGCTTTTATAGCATTAACACTGGGGGACTTTGACTCAGCATCTTTTTCTGCGTATATATGTGTATTTGTGTGTGTGTGTGTGTGTGTGTGTTTTAAAACCTCCCCTGCTCAGGTGCATCTCCCCTCGCTCTCTGGTCCTCTCTCCCTGCGCTTGCACATTCTTTTGTTTGGGCGCGGGGGCCGTCTGTTCCGGGCCGAGTGTTAATTATGGCGGGCGAGCGAGTTAGGTGTGTGATGAGTGAAGGTCAGGGGCTGTCCTGGGAATGGCCTGCCCTTTGCTGCTCTTTCAAAATCCTGATAAGAGCAGGAGGATTGGCGAGGGGAGCGGGGGCACGCTCAGCGGCTTAACCTTTTCCCCCAGCGCTGACACGCTGATCGATGGGATCCTTCATTGCACAGTGATCTGACCATGTCCCTCACACTCCACCAAGACACACACACACATAAACACACACAAACAAACAAACTATTAACTACTCACATGCTAAAACTCTTTGACATTCCCTCATAGATGTACAGGTGAAGTGAAAGAGAGCAGGAGAGTTATCTCATTACAATAGCACTTGTACAGAATACATTAAGCAGGTGAACACTCAGTTCTTGTAATTGACATGTTGACAACAGGAAATATGGGTAAGATTAAGAATATGAGGAGTTTGGAGCAGGGCCAAATTGTGATGTGTTTCTGGTGTGCAGTGGTCAGAACTTACCAAAAGTGGGCCAGTAAGACAGAGAGAGTGTCATGGGCACTGCAGACCAGTCAGAGTGCCCATGCTGACCCCTGTTCACTGATGGAAGCACCTACAAATAGTATGTGACCTTCCAGATTAGACCATTGAATAAAGTGGCTTGTTTGATAAATAGCATTTTTTTATTAAAAGAATCTAAGTTCAGGTACCCCAACACACATTCAGAGATCTTATGGCATCTGTGCCTTAATAGGAAAGATATGTTTTAATAGCTAAAGGGGATTTACACAATTTTATGCAAGTGGTTTTAGTGTAACATATATACATATCCAACACTCATCTGTACATTAATGGATGAGAATATTTGGATAGTAATATAACACATACACTTGAGATATTGATGTGATATCAAAATCTATTCTAGCCTAGTAAAATCTATTCTAGCTTAGTAAAATTCTGAGTGCAGAAGGATCAGGCAAAAAAACAAATTATGGAGTAGAGCATAAATATGATGCAGAATGAAAAGGGCAGTTAAGTCCAGAGGAAGCATAGCAAACTCATCAGCATCCACATGCCCACACTTTCAGTAGTGTGGTGGACTTTGTAGTATTTGGCCTTTTTCTTTTGGCCCATTTCTTACACCGTCAGCACCACAACACATACACAAACACACACACACACACACACACACACACACACATACACAAATAGGTAAGAGCCTGCTGGCCTGGCCCCAGTCTACCACAGTAAGTCCTGGGGGTCCCACAAAGTCCAACACACACACACACACACACATGCACATACACACACGTACATGTCATGCTGGCAGAGCCACTCTTCCTGTTGTTAATCACATCAGACACAGCACTCAGCTTAACCTGCCAGTCTCACTGCCAGCCTTCTGGCATGTGACTACAGTCCTCTATTCATTGCCCATGCTGTGTATTCTGCCATTCCATACTGCTGCACACACACACAATCACTCACACAAGCATAGATCCAAAGCTAACTTGTGTTTCACTCACTACAAGTGTTCAACTGTTTCCCAGTTGAATGTGTTATGTGTTTTTTAAAAATCTGCACTATTCCGCACATATTATACAATTGTACATCAATTCTGTTGAGGCCTGTTCCTCTTCAAAGCCTCACTTCGTACAAAAATCTTTTCTGGCAGTTTTAGGAACTGACATTAGGGATTTAGTGAGTTTTAGACAAAAAAAAGTGTTATCATTATTTTAGTATTATCTCATCCTATTTAATAAACCAGATTACGTCTCCAGGCCTAATCTAATTTGAAGGAAATGTAAGTACTGGAAGTTGTAATCCCAAGAAAGAGACTGTTCCTTTGAGATACACTTTTCCCATTACCCTTCCTCCCAAATCACTCTGTCTTAATCTCTTATACGTGAATGCCAGATTAGCTGTTGAACAAAAATCTGTTCTTTTTTCAGTAACAGTTAAAGACAGTGAAGTCGGTTAGCTTTCTCTACTTTCGTGAGGGAAAAACACTTGAACACTTTCACTTTCATTTGACACACACACAGTTTTACTTTCCATCAATCTTGCGGAAAGTAAAGTCACCTGAATGGTTTTCAAACAAAAACAGCACGCCATATTACACTCGAATCTGAGCACTGGTCAAGGGAGAAAATGGCTAAAAGTCAGTCATGCAAGTAAATATAATCTGTACCTGGGTAGCACAGGACTTTCTCCTTCTTCTCCTTTATTTTGAAAAAAAAAGAAAAGAAATAAAGAAACAAATGGGCCTATCTCCTTGGCAAAGCGCCGCTTTTCCACCCCATTTATCAAGGAGAGCGGGGGATTCTTTTTGATTGGCTGATTACTGGGAACATTCATCATAGCAAACATCTCCCCACCGATCTGACAACGCCATTTTGGATAATTTGTTAAAGATGACAAAAGGGACGGCATTGCCATGGTTCATTTCTGACCTTTTTAATATTAGAAAATTAATTTTCCATCTGAAACAAATGTATTAGTTCCTGTCAGGATGGCCAGATGGATATTGCTCCTCGAAACCCACGGCCTTCTTGTGGACGTTCATTTTTCCTCCTTTCTTCGCTTTCCCTTTTTTCCCCTGTTTGTAGCCTTTGTATGCTGCACTTAGGGTGGCAGGGAGAAGTGTGCTGTGTGTGTGTGTGTGTGTGTGTGTGTGTGTGTGTATGTATGTGTGTTGAGATGTCCTCTGGTGTCAGACACCCATTACTTACCCATCTTGGAGATTTACGAGCAATTTGTGCCCATCATCGCATCTCCTCCTCCAGCTCAGAAGCGCCTCACCTCCAGTTTGTGTCAGCACTATCTGGCCCTTCCCTAGAAAGTGCTCCCACAAGGAGGGAAGGAAGGCATCACTGTCTTTCTCTCTCTCTGGTTTCAGGGGATGGCTGTATAAGCAGTGAGGGCAGTGGGTAGTTGGCAGGAGTGCTAGTCCCAGTCTTTCCCAGTCTGATTTGTTCTAAGAGAGGAGATGGAGGTGCTGGCACGTGGCTGGAAAAGCAAGACCCAGAGAGTATCTCTATGAATGCTTCACAGTATTGCAGTGACCGTCCAAATCCTTTAACCTAAACCCCACAGAAGGAGGTTCAGTGTGTAGGAATGCTCCCAGAATACTTCATATGTCTTCTCTCATTACGGACTCAGGGCCTGATATACTAAGCTGTTTATGACTCACATCAGTCCAGGTGTTCTGTACAAAACTGACAAACAAGTCTTAAGCACACGGTTTATCATCGGTGGCACAGCAAATCACACTTTATATTTCTCTTCAACAAACATGACAATAGTAACAAAGGTTGTGCTAAACATGGTCCCAAAACATGGAGGGAGGAATATAAAATATGGATTGTAAAGCGTCTGAGGTCTAAGCAAATGTAATTAAACCTACCAACCAAATAGAAATCACCTCCACCGCACCAGGGCTTCGAGACGCTGGCCATGAACATACATAAGGCATGGTGCATTAGAATAAATATACACTCTGACAGTTTCCAATAAAAGAAAAAAAAGTACTGCAGCGGGGTTTGACAATGTCAGCATTATCATGTATTTAAAACTGTAACTAATCCACAAGTCCACTAAAACAATCAAATATACTGTTTTAAATAATGCCAGCATTAAATTATGAAATTCTCCACCTAACCTATGCAATGCTTAAGAAGAAAAAACAGCACACACCAGCAACACAACCGAATCACCGTGAAACTTCAGTTAATCATATTACAAAATCAGAAGTTTGTCATCACATCACTTTTTTGACTCTTAATTATAACCAAGCATAGGTCTTGCTAACAGGTTGGCCAGCTACTGTTACTATTTATTAATAGTCTATGAACCTGAATAACATTTTCATTTAAACTCTAGTGGATATCCTATACAAATGTTATCTTAATTGTGTGTGCTTTGGCCGATTTGGGCATGTCACTCATATGCCTCCTTGGTGGCATTAATGAGAAACTCTCAGGACTATACTTTTTTTTAACTTAAGTAAAATTATACCATGCACTTTTTTGGAGAGAAAGAACCTAATTTATGAATAATCTCTCCAAAATGTGTCTTTCTGTTTTCATTATTTCACTGTTGTCTCGACATTGCTAACAGCTCCATATTTTTATTATGCCTTGTTTTTGTAGGAAATACATTTCTATATTCTGTCCCAATCTGGTCGGTTGGTTTTAGCACTCAAATTCACAGAGATTGGGGAGCAGGCGGCAGATGCAGCTGCTTATGATGCGCTAAAGTGTGCAACACGGTGGCTCCGGGCTGTCAAAGTGCCCGTTCAGCTTGATTACGAGTCACCTCTGTGTTAAAAAGGGCTAAACAGCTCCATCCATTAGGCTGCAGAGGAGAGCAAGGGAGGAGGATGACCTGTCTGAGTGAATGCTGACGCTCTTTTCCTTTTTTTCCATTGAACACCTGTGTTCCATCCATTCTGTCAGTCCTGCCCTGACATATTTTCACTCACCTTTTGGCTGTTATTAAGCGCATTAAGGTTTTCACAAAGCAGAGCTTAGTTACATGTCTAATCTCATATCAGTTTTTTTTATATTTATGATTCTTATGATCTCAAAATCTGGTTCTATTAGCACATTTGTTTATGAATATGTAAAACTATAGGAAAGTGATCACCCTGAAAATTCCAATTGCAGTGTTTCAAATACTAGATGATGCACAGTAACCCTGATAAGTTTATATAGGGAAAATCACAGAGTGTCTCTAACAAATACCTTTAAACATAATCATGTACTCATCTCCACCTTTAACGCAGTTATTAAGATGTTTCATACACCTGGAGTTAAGAGTAACAGTTTAGAATATAATTCAGACTAGCTTTACTGTAAAAGACATTGAGAAGGAAAGCCTGAGAAGGAAGATATTCTCCTTCATTCAGATTTCTCAAACTCCAATATAAAATAAATAGTTCCAGTCCTCACATTTCATTTGTTATGCTGTGTTTAAGGCTGTTTTTTCCATGCATACAGGACAGAATAACATAAAAAAACAGAACAATATAAGTAACATTTTGTTACCAGAGTTTTGGAACAAGGTTCAGTGGTCAGATTGAGAAGTATGGTGGTGGATCGTGATTCCTTTCTTTCACAGGCTCCAAAAAATGCTTAGGGATTTTATATGAAATTCTGTCTGCCCCTGGCTGGAAGGTAAGACTGAGTTATGGCTGAATCTTCCTGCTTTACTATGATCCACAACATATCTCTAAATCTATGCTCAGAATAGTGTCCAGACTTCAGAATCGCATCGCTTATTCTTAAACCAGAGGGAAAATCCCTGGAGATTCTTCCACAATGAAGAACCTGGGGCCTCTGAAGGATCTGGAGAGACTGTGTGGACGAAGGGACTTGGAATCCATTCCATATGTTCTCTCACATCACTATCATGAAAGACTCAGTGCTGAAAGGGCTCAAGGTACTAAATGCAGAAGTGCTAATACATTTTATAATAATACAACATTATTTGTAAAGAATTTTCACAGAAAATATAATAATATTTTCACATATGCATGTTTTTTTTAACCAGATAGCTGACTAATGCTGTCTTTTAGAGCAACTTTTCTACAGTAGCTTTGAAAACATTCCTTCTTTCATATTATTAAAGCACTTTCCTTCAGTAAGTCCATTGAGGACCAACTTTTAACAGGAGCAGAATTTGTTGCATCCTCTCGTTATAGGTATTGCTGATGCTAAGTGCTTTGTGGTTAAAAGCATCAGCTCCTAATCCTGCTTAAATCAGCACCATTTTTTCCCCGTTACAGATAAGCAGGGCGTTTATGGGCCTTAACGGCCCAGTCTAATTACAATACTTTAGATAAGTACTTGTCTGTCTAAGTTCGTTTGACCTTCCACTTCCTGTTCCACAAGTGCAGACACACCAGTTCAGAGTTTGGCTTGGATCTTCCTCTGCAGGCCAGAAGACGATAGAGGTGAAATTCTCTCTCCGAGCTGTGTTTGAGTATGCAACGCATCGGCACGCAAATCATCTCCTGTTTTCATATTCCTAATTTCCTAATTGCCTTTAATTGGTTAATTACAAATTCAAATGAACAAATCTAGAGGTCAGAGATGCACGTTAATTGAACAATCAATCAACGTTAGCCTGGCAGAGTATTGTCCAGCTTTGATTGACGGCACATTAGGGGTTGTGTGATTGGCAGGCTTTTTGTTGATACTGAGGGCCAGGGAGATTGTTGACTGTATTGTCTGCAGTTCCTGCCCTTGACATTTTTAAAGGGGGATGGTGGGCTGTTCTGTGGAGTTTTGCTGTTTCTAGAGGAAGTTTGTTCAGAGATTCTCAGTTCAGACTGCAAGGGCAAGTACTGATGATGCTTTTCCATACAAAGTTTATGCAAGTAGTTCATACCTCACCATATTCCTATATATCCATACATATATCTGTATATATATGAATATGGTGTGGTATGTAGCCTGTATTGGTATTTGTTGAAAGGGGGAAATTATTCGTATTCGTATTTGTATTCGAGTCAAATTCATCTGAAAACATCGCCTTATATAAACAAATACCACTATACATACATCCTTATAGCTATCACTTTACATGCATCACCCTATACATATTCATGTAGATATATTACCTTATAAATACATATCACTAAACAAACAGTACATTAATGTGTATCCTTCTATCTATATATCTGTACTATTATCTTTTATAAAGAAAAGTGTAGGTCTTACATTATAGCTGTACATAAACCACCCTATATATATCCTTATACCTTTTCCTATACATTTATACATCACCCTTTACATATTCCTAAACATAAATGATCCTATACGCCAACATCCCTATGGCAGTGTATTGCCCAGGTTTGATTGACGGCACATTAGAGAAGGTGTGATTGGCAGGCTTTTCGTTGATATTGAGGGCCAGGGAGACTGTTGACTGTATTACTCTGTCCTTGACATTTTGAAAGGGGGTATTACCCCATAAATATCTCTACACATACACAACTCTATATATATCCCTATGCCTGCATTATTCTATACATATCCCTGTGCATACATTACCCTATAAATTTCCCTATGCCAACATCACCCCATATAAAAATCCCTATGCATGCATGAATGTAACCTTGTACATGCATACATATATATCCCTATTCACACCTTGTGATTTTACACTGCATGGGATTTAAACTCTTTCTCCTAACAGCAGTGTGTGTGTATACTTAAGAGAAATGTCAGCCTCTGGCCCAGCCTTGGCTCTGTTATACAGGGGGAATGGCGATTAGAATGCCTTTTGCCTCTATTGGACCCTGGGAACCCCTTCAAGGAGCTGATGAAGCTGCCCTAATGGTGGTTGGATTTGCCTTTGTCCCCGCCCCCCCTCTCTCCCTCTCTCTCTCTGTCTCTGTCTCTCTCTCTCTTTCT
>JBBKCR010000016.1:9254317-9309011 GCA_037577295.1 Ladigesia roloffi
TGTGTGTGTGTGTGTGTGTGTGTGTGTGTGTGTGTGTGTGCATGTATGTGTGTGTGAATGTATGTGTGTGTGAGTGTATGTGTGTGGACAAGGGGACAGAGGGCACTTCTCTAGCTGGCTTGCTGCCCTGTTTCTCTGCCTATTCAGCACCCAGCTCAGCCCAAAGTTCAGGCAGCATATTGATGCAGTGCTGCCTCTGGAGAGGGCCTTGTCTCTGCTGCACTTAGCCGCTAGCTACATGTCACACTGACACCAGATCAGTCACCTCTAGCACACGCAGCAAACGTTTACCAGCCATTAGGGCTGAGCCAAGGAAACCCCCAGAAAGTTCTGCAATGTGCAGACTAAGCACACAACAGGAGCGAAAGCGGCTAGCAGGGAAAAGACGCATGACGCCCATAAAATGGCATCATAGGAAAATTAGCATTAATTATTAAAGCACACTAATGTACACCACAGCTCTACAATCTTTTTCTGACCAGCGTCGACCCTATGGAGACACCATGAGAGTCTGTAAAGTACCGCTATATAGTGTTATCTCTTTCCCAACAATACACTCTTTTGCTCGTGGTTCAGTCTTGTCATCGTATAAGCCAAAACAAATCAGTCGGCGGATGCATGTTGATCTGACCAATCATGTGATTCCTATAAAAGCAAGAATCTTATTTTTGGTACTTTCTAAAGTGCTTTTATTTCAAATGATTTTGTTCCAGAGGTTAAATATAACATTAGATGTAGAAAGCTCTTATTACGTTTAGGTACTTCTATACATAGGGGACACATGTATGACCCTACATCCTGACCGGGCTTAAAAATAAACCTGTGTGTGTGTGCGCATGTGTTTCCTCCCTGCAGTCCAGCACCTCATTTAACCGTGACGTGGTGAAGGCGGGTACTGGCCGGCGCTTCCTGGGCGGCCTGTTGGATGACACATCCTACTGCTACACCCTGGAGGTGTCCTTCTACAGCTATCTTACTGCGGGCAGCACCACTCCCATCCCTTACACAGAGGACAGCTGTATCCTTCCTTATGCGTCCTCCCCCTCTCCTGTTTCTCTTTCTGCCTCCACTCTCTCTCCCCCTGTGTCCCTCTCTCTCCTCTCACCCTCCTCTGGTACTGCTTAGCCCGTCTGTTGGCTTATGCAGAGATGGAGAGATGAGGGACAGGATGAAGGACAATCTCCTTTCTAACTGGTTTGATATGAAGGGATTTAAAGGACTAAAATCTTATGCTTCTAAGCTGTTATGTTCTGGAGATTATTTTGTATTTTTATGTTTTATGTTTAATATTCCCATGTGACTTATCTAAAGTGATGTTTGGTGTCTGAAGTGTTTAGTTTGACTTAAAAAAACAAAGAAGTGTTTAGCAATATCCAGGATGAAGATGTCTGATACTACTGACGTTAGTTACATAATGGCCTTTTGTCAAATTTTATAGATAATATTGAGTCATATAGTATCAGAAACAATATATTCAAGTCTATTTAATAGTACTTAATAGTGTGTGATTCATATTTGGGTATTTAATTTGCTAGATTATGAACTGTCAACCCCAGTGCTAAACTCAAGTAGCAGACAACAGACACAGATAAGTCTTAACTGACAGATTTAATTAGGCCAAATCCAGAAATTTTGTGCATTTCATTTTTGACTGAACTGAGCCAAACTGGACCACTGCACAAAAAGTTCTTGGAATCTGTGGACAACGAACTTAATGAGTTTATTATATTATACAACTCTCGTGTTTGGGATAAGGAGAAAATTGAAACCATTGCTTTAAGGAAGCTATTAATCACCTTGAAATTTAATGCACTTACGGTGTGCAGTTTTGGGGATGATTAAGTTGAGTCAAGCCAACAAATGCACATGGGTGTGCAGACAGGTCAGTATCTGTGTCCCTGCTGTATCCGTTAACGTCCAGTGTCTGCTGCGAACTGAATTCGATCCGTTACCGAGAGGCCTGCTCTAAATGTAGCGATCAAGTACTTCAAGCGCATTGAATTTTTGCCCTCTCGAGGATCACATGGGTGAAAAAAGACCCGATTTCCCAGAATCAATGCGAGGGGAAGCTTTGTAGACAAAAGCCAATGGCCGTGCGTCTGTCCCGCTGTCTGAAATTATCTCTCTGGTGAATGTGTGCTAGGCAACATAACACATGGTTCTGGAGCTGAATAATGAAGGCCAGGGTGATAATGTCACTCTATTGAAGTTTCTGTCCCAGACACTGCATTTAAACCACTCACTAGCCATGGTGCCTGGCTCCTCCGTAAGAAAGAACGACACTCACTTATTGATTTCTTAATTATTTCGGGGGTCATTATCTGCGAACAAGGCCTCGTTGGCTTTGTGTGGCCGTGGGTCATAGGAGATTTGCTGGGCCAGTGGAGCTGATATTTTTCCATGGGCTTAATATGAGAACATTGCCAAGACAACAAAATGATCTTGACTTTGTAAAATGTAAACCCATATACATGGGTAATTATTGGGCAAAGCCCTTTATCTTTGGTTACTAAGGTTAGATGTTGGATTAGGTCCCTAATGATTAGGTGATTCCATGATTGGGGTACAGTTTAGACGTTGAGGTACTTCGTTAAACCTTTTTTTCCCAACTTTTACAGGAAAGCCTGTTTCAAACCCTTTAGAAATGTGTTTATCCACCTTTTTACAAATATAAAATTTACATTTTATAAAATTTACAGTTATTTTGTGCATATAATTTTATTACATTATAGACATTTTAGTGATGTGCATGAAATATACAGTACAGGCCAAAAGTTTGGACACAACCTTCTCATTCAATGTGTTTTCTTTATTTTCATGACCATTCAAAATAGCCAACCTTTGCTCTGATTACTGCTTTGCACACAAGTATCATTTTCTGTTTTTCATGAATTGTATTTGAAGGTAAGTATTTTGAGTTTGCAAAAATGTTATTTTTGCACATGTAAATTGTTGTGAAGAACATTTTGCCTGTGTTTAATATGAGCTTTAACTTTACATACCTTAACTTAATACTTGAATATATATTACCGGTTGGACATATTCTACATCAGTTGCGAAACCACCCAGTTTCACCCAAAGTTGACTTTTGCTCACCTAGCCTTCTTCTGAAGAAAAGAGTTTCAAAAGTCAGTTTGTCTCCTCTTATCTACAGTAACAGCCTCTACTCTCTAAATCCCCTCTAGCCAACACTTGTCATTGGCCATCGTGACCTTGGGCTCATGTATAGCTGCTCCAAAGCTGCCCATTGCATTGGTAATGTTTTTCTGTAGTTACACAGGCTGTGTGTGTGCAGTTGAACAATTGTGCCATCATTGGGTGCATTTTAAAGTAGCTGAACTGTGGAAAGAAACAATCCTTTGATCTGAGCACTCAAGTGGACGTCAGTTTGGCCATTTCCACCAACCTAAACACCATTGCAGATCAGATGCGCCCTGCCAGACTACTTACGGTTTTTGGTACTTGAGGAACACGAAAGAGATTTGAAATTGTTGCCTTGGCCTCTACATTTCACAAATCTCAATCCAATCAGGCATGTTCTAGGTATTCTGGACAAACTAGTCCAATCCGCAGGATCTGCTACTGCCACATACTATAGGAGACTCTCAGGGGTTTTATAGCCTATGCCTACTGGTTCAGAGCTGTTTTGGTGCTGCTCAGAAACCCACAGCAGATTTGCCAGGTGGTCATGATGTTTTGGCTAAATTATGTGTGACCCCACATCCTGATGTTTAAAAACAGGTCTGAGTGAGGCTGCATACTTTTGATGCTATGAAGAAGGGCTGATCTGTATGACAGCCAGGTCAAGCTGTCAGATGTAGACCATGTGCTATGACAAGACACTGTCAGAACATTCTTTTGTTCGTGACCTTTAAGTTCCCATAGAAAAGAACCAATTTAAACTATTTCCAGCAGTGGTGAATCAAACCTTTTGGGATACTGAGGCTGTTGTGATGTAGGATGTAGATCTATAGTGTAGTTGCTCTGCAGGGTGAGAGATGTTATATAAAGAGAAGCGTAGTTCAGACTAAAAGGCTTCTTTGCGTAAACGATGTGTGTAGCCTAAGTGCCCTCTAGTGCCAGAAGAAAGGGTGCACCATATATACGTGTGCTTTTTTCTTTTTTCCCTCTCTCTCTCTCTCTCTCTCTCTCTCTCTCTCTCTCTTTCTCTCCTTCTCCCTTTCCCTCTCTTCAAATGTCTCTCACCCTTTGTCACTCTCTTACACATCCAACTGCCAGCAGTCTCTCATTTTCCAGCAGCTTTCACAGTTCTTTATTTATCTACTGTTCAGATCAGAAGGGGCAGTAAAGCCTCTGAGTGACGCTGTAACTTTTCCTCTCGCTCCCTCTGTTCCCTGTCGCCTGTCCACTGCTCCACTGAACTGTCAACTCCAAGGCCTAGTTGGCCAGAATTCAGTAATAAGAAACTCATTCATGTAGAATTACTCCCCAGCACTGTAGATTATTTTCCCTTAGTGATGGAGAGAGGATGCCCGCGATAGGAAAAAAAAGAAGCAATTTACTGTAGACCAGAAAGAGTCATAACTTACCTGTGATGTCCTTCTCCTTGAAACTGATCCAGCCCTTGTTTCTCACTTTTAAAATATCTGGTGGCCTAAAAGCTTCTCTATGTGTGTGTGTGTGGGGCGGTTCTTTTTGTAGTGTTTGTTTTATGGTGCACACTTGTAATGTCAGTGGAAGTGGAATGTTGATTATCATTAGATGAGATCAGATTCTGATCAGATGCTGAAAAAATCTATATTATGGGTGGAGCCGAATACAAATACAGTATTCGGAAAGGCACAAATAACATGTTTTTTACAAATACGGTATTAGGACAAATACTCGTATTCGGGTCCCACCTTCACGCACTCGCGTGGTTTGGGCTCTTGCTCTGCGATCAGAAAGTCATGGGTCGATCCTCCAGACTGTTAGGAACCTCTGAAGTACCCTGAGTAATGTACCGTTCAAACACACAGCTCCCCGGTACACTCTCCACACACTGCGCTCCACCACTGCGCCTACAAACTGCTGATGTTGTTTATTGAATTTGACTTGAATACAAATACGTATAAGAATAATTTTCCCTTTTAACAATTTTTTTTTAAATCAAGCACCCAATAGCTGGTTATAATTATTCACCACTAACATGAAGTACTTTTCCTCAGAAATTCCTCCAATTTTAAGCGTAATTCTGTGGTTAAAATGTGAATAAACTCGGAGTAGCCTAATGTAGAATGCTATATTCTACAGAAACCTGCTAATGCTTTAGACATTTTTGCAATAGTTTTGGCCTGACATGTGTTATTCAGAATGAGAGGCACATCTAGGGAGTTGTAGGGCAAAATGCATAGAATTGCAAGTCTTTTAGATGGATGCAGTTAAGTCATCGATTGATGTCATGTTTCTATGTGCATGTGATGATGTTTGTGCATTTTTATGTGACGTTAGAAGAGGTGAATATTTAAACACCCTAAGAAAAGGTGTACCACTGTTTACCTTATTTTTCGAATATACATATTGCCTGCATTAAATCTGCACCTAACTTTGTGTGGTGTTTGCTCAGAGTCCTCTTTTTATGCTGTGTGTGCTGCAGGCTGGATTTGTGCCATGTACTGCGGGCTGTGGAGACGTCTTTGACCCTCCCTGCACGGCCAGGCTGAGTGTATTCAGGCTTCTCTCTCCGACAGTCTAACCACGTCCTGCCCGGTCATCCTAGTGTTGTTTTCGTCAAGGAAAATTATGATGAAATATCTTCGTCAACGAACATTTTTCACGTGACAAAAACGAGACGAGATGCAACGTTAATGCTGTTCATGTGACGATAACGAAACTGAATCTATAATGTATTTTTGTTGACGAATAAGAATGAGACTAAATGTGGTTTACAATATAAAAACTGTGCTAAAGTTTCTCTTCATTTTCGTTGAGTAAAACGAGACGAGACGTTATTTCCTGTGCGATAAGGAGGGGATAAAAAGTAAAAGACGCTCGACCTTAGAGTTGAACGATCTTATGTCCCTAAACTTTCGTCCATAGTGCGGCACTGTGAATTAGACTTTAGATTCTCTGCCCGAACCCGAACCCGGTCCGATATTGCCTGCCACCATCCTCAGGTCAGACCGGGCCGTGCAGCATTTGAGTTGCTCGAAGCTCCAGCAGGGCGGGGTGTGAGTTTATAAACACACCCACAGTTCAGAGCGTGTGTTATAACGGCCCACAAATAAAATGTAAATAATTACAGTCAATTTGTTGGCCCGGGCTGGTCTCAGACACAAGTGCATGGGTTTGGGTCATGTCAGTTTTCATTTTTTGAGCCTGATTTGGGCTCTAATCTAAATTGAATGCATCTAGAGTGGACAAAAGTTTTTTCTAGATTTTCCTCCTTTAAAATTGGGTGCATCTTATATTCCGGAGCGTCTTATATGGCGAAAAATGTGGTAATCAGTATCAGCATTATAAATAAAATGGATACAAGAAAGTGATTTCAGTGATCTTAGTGATTTCATGTAGGAAAAATGGTAGAATTACCTTTTAATTTGCTGTCTAACATAGCTACCCTAGATAAGTTTTTAAAACTTTAAATTATGATCTCAGTGACTCTCCTTTTCAGCCGATGTACATTTACGATCAAATCAAAAAACAGAATCGGAACACACCTACTCCTCAACATTGCATACACAATAGTATGTAAATGCACAAATAAGATTGATTAGATGTTATTAATTGCGACATCTTTTTAACAGTAATTACACTGCTGTGTTGGTTTTGTGTAAGGGCAACCCCCTGCTGAAGGTCAGGTAAAAGCAGAACCAATGACACGGGGAACCCAGACATCGTGGGGTTGAAGAGGTGTGTAGCGCGTGTGCGTGTCGGATGGGTTGTGGTTCAGGCCCAAGTAGACAGAGGGCAGTTGGCACGGCATGTAGTGCAAAGATTGGGGTCATCGAGGTCAGCAGAATCTGACATGTCGTTTTTTATGGGCCGGCGGGCAAGTCTATGGAGCGTGCAAATCATCAACAAAGACCTTTTACGAGCGGGGACTCCACTTTGGAAAAACATGGTGGGGAAAAAAAACAGTGACACCAATGTAATTACCTGCGCCGGAATGAATTCACCTCTTCTAACCTCACCACGTAACCACACACACACCATCTCATGCACATACAAACACAAATTCCATCAGTCGATGACTATGATGCATCCATCTGAATGGAAATCTTACCCTGCCCTTTAATGAGGATATTTTATTACAGTTCACTACCAAATGATGCTGCCAGATCTCTCTGGCTGAACTGGTTCAATTGCACACATTTTCCCCCATTTTCTGTCACTCTCCCAGTCCTTAGCTACTGTCTCATTACAGAGAGGGAACAAGCTGAGAATGTGGAGGAGCAGAGCAGCAAGAAATATTTCGGCACCTTTAATGATTGATCTCACCTGCAATTTCGCCCAAAACAGAGGAAGTGTACGCCGTGTGCTCGCCTTTATTCTGAATCAGATTTTCACGCTTGTTGCTGTGTCCCTCCGGTATCTTGGTATGACTAATGCCTGTGGCGGGGGGGCGGCTTTTCTAACCCTTGATACGGTACTTATGCCTCCTCGTGGACCTCCGAATGACAGTAGAGAACAGAGACCGTGCGATTGGAATGACCTTTTGGAGTGATGAGGTCTGATTAATGGAAGCTTTGGGGCAGCCGCGGCCATAGTTATAAAGATCAATTTAATGGCACATTCTTTCCCTGAGATCTGACTATTGTTCCGAAAGCTCTCGACGTCTGGAATGGGCACAATTTACTGTCATATTCCACATGCCTCTCACCAAACAACAGCTTAATTGGTCACAGATAATGCCCTGGAAGCTTCAAAGCGTTATGTTTTCCAAGCGAGGATGTCCCGAAACCTATTTTGAAAAAGTGGGCAACAGACTGCGATGGCAGACCATCATTAGCGCTCAGGAGACAGGTGATCGCTGAGAGAATCTGGGAGCGTGTTCAAAACTCAGCTGGGCACTTTGATTGAGAGTGTTTCCTCACTGACTTTCTAATACCTTCCCTTGTCTTCTCGCAAAGTTAACTCCCTTCAAAACAGCTTTTCCTGCCAGCCTAGAGTTTTGCTTTTTGAGCTTGTGTCTGGTTCCTTGTTTTTTTTGTTCTGTCACCAGAGACAAATAGTTCTGAATTGACTTATCTATGCTCCACCCACAAATATATATGTTGTAAGCAGTTATTCTCAATCTGTCCCAACACTGTGACAGTGTGGTTGAAATAAATAACATACTCCCAGTTAGTGGTATTGTGTGATTTGGGGTGTCCAAGCTAAGGGCCGGAACTTGACATGACTACATTTTCACAGTTGTTAAAAAGAACACGTGTGTCAGAAGAACATGGATACATCAGAAGATCTCTGAAGTAATGTGTCATTTAGTAGATGGCACAATGAAATTTTCTCTACAGGTAAAATGAATGTCTTTTTAAAAACTGGCATCATCCAGAGTCAAAAAGTGCTTCAAAACGGATACAGTTGCTCTTTTCCTACATACATTTCTCACCCTAGAATATTATAGAATCCTCTAAATTGCTTAAGAAGTTCAGGTTATGCATATTTTTGCAGACAAGCTATAAGAAAGTCAGCATTCTTGTGCATTGAAATTCTGGCTGGTTTTGTGGAGGTCTTTTAGTGACAACCTTCATTAATGTAGGTCAATATTTGAATTTCATCCTCATAATCATTCATTTTTCTCATAGAAGAAGTATGCTTACAGTTCCTAATATGAATACAACAGAACAACTGGTCTAAATGATACTGCACTCACCTTTTTTGTGAATGAGGAACTTTAGGTTTGGGGTTTCAGCTGTTAACTGGCAGGTTTAGTTTGTGTGTTGGAGTGGGAGAGGACAGAAACCTGAAATGCGCCGCAGCCCTTCAGTACTGGTGTTGAATATACAAGCTTGGAGCACAGGTGAGGCTTAAAACATTTTATTTGTGATTGTGATTACATTGTGTAGCAATTTGGATTCACGTTCTGGATGTTGAGTTCAGCTCGCATTGCTGAATATGTTTTCTATAAAAGTCCATTTAGAGTTAGCCATTCAGATTGGGCTCTGTTGCCCTTTATTCTCTGACAAGTTAACAAGTTCTCTCCCTCCCCCAGTCAGAGCGGAGGGAGCGGGCGCTTGGTGCCGCGCCGGCCGTGCCATTTTCTGCTGTCCTTTAGGCTGCAGACGGCTACTGAGAGAGCTGTTATCCCTGGGCTTCAGCTATAAAAGTCCCGCTCAATCAAGTGCCGCCCAGCCACGTCAGATGGCTGGCTGTGGAATCGCCTCGCTTGAGTGTTGCGTTGCTGTCCTGAGGATGGGCCGTACTTAGATATTGATACAGGACAAGCACAATGTGGAAGCAGACAGATTGGTGGTTCCTGCTGGCTTTGACATCAATCACGGCTTTAGGAGCAGACAGCCCGGATGCTCCATGCACTGACAGCTATCTGCGGGCTAAAGGATCAGTCTGACAACAGCACCTGACCGGCGCGTACTAAAGAGCGCCGAAGCCTGGCAAAACAGGGCATTTGAATAAGGGATACGAAAACCTTGCCTCTTCAAGCCTGACAAGGAGTTAGCGTGGCTGTATAATAAATCAAAGGCCTGTGTTCGTTCAATCATCTGATGTATAAATCATCTTTTCAACCGTGACACATTCGACGTTCTTCGTGCAATTGTGCTCTGTCTGCAGTTTCGAGATGAAATGCTCCATTTGTGGTCAGTACCATGTCGATGACGGTTGGTACAAAGTGCATTGTCCGATAGGCGTTAACTTCTGGAACTTCTAATGGCCTTTATGGTCCATAAAAGAACTGATGGGTTTCTCTCTCCTCTTCATTTCTCTTTCCCCCTCTCTCCCTCTGGCTCTGCAGCCCATTGTGTGGAGGGGTCATCAGATACGGCAGTGTTCTGCTCTTTGAGAGCGTTATGGCATGAAATGGACATGATTGTGTGGGTGCCGCGTGCCACAGCCTGTAGCCAACCACGCCACACTCAAAGCGGATGCTTCACGCCACAGCGCTCAGCCACTTACACAATCTCTGCGGCCCCATGGCCATCTTCTCTCTATTAACACCACAACAGGCATCTTTCTGAAAGCTAAAATAATAGTGTGTGTGTGTGTGTGTGTGTGTGTGTGTGTGTGTATGCGTGTATGTGTGTGTGTGTGTGTGTGTGTGTGTGTATGTGGGTGGGTGTGTGTGTGTGTGTGTGTGTGTGTGTGTGTGTGCGCAACATCCGAAATGCACTACTGTATAAAAGTCTGGAATCAGAGTTTTAAAACCTATAAAACCAACTTACAAATAAATGTGTAAAATAATTCAATTAGTTCTGTGCTTCATAGGTTTCAAATAATTTATAGTTTAAAAGCTGAGAAGCTGATAAAAAAATAATTGAGAAATTTTAGACATGTGTAGAATGATAAAGAAACTATAAAATTTGCAGTAAAACCACCAGAATGATTGTATAATGTGTGTTTATCTTATCTTATAGGCTGCACTGTATTTTAAGATGATGCAGATAAACTAACCATAAAGGATGTTATAAATACGCTGCAGTGTGTTTGATCGAATAATTTCCCAAATGCGACAACCATCTAAAAATCGCTTGGAAGCCCAGCTTATAATATTTAAATGAGTTATTGTATACAAAATAATACAAATATTTATATGACAGTTTTTAACAACTTTTTGAATGGTGATGTAGAGGAGCAGAAACAGATGGACATGCATATGTATATGTGCTGGCTTTGTCGTGTAAATTTAGGAGGAAATGTAGGCTAAAGGGAGATGACAAACTCACGTAGAGGGAATCTAGTTAACAACGTGTACTGTGGAATAGTCCCAGCTATACAGGTGAAAAAGAATGTCCTCCAGCATTAGAGAGCTCACTCATTCGTCTCCCTTGTTCATCCCACAGGAGGGAGGCACGCTGGGCTGTGAGTTTGGAGCTGCAGGGGGAGGACGTTGGCCCCGTTTGTGTTCTCCTGTTTACTGTTTTAATTAGCATTGCTAATTGGCTCTTTGTGACACCCTGGTGACAGGCCTGTCACTCCTCTGTATTGATGATGCTGATCGCCCTAATTTGTCTGCTTGTTAGCCAGCGGCCAGCTCCAGACCTCGGCGTCTTGTTCCTTGTCATTGGGGCATCATTGTCCGTCTGTCTGTATGGGAACCCGCGTGAGGATAAACAAGCCAATAAACAAATCATTTGCCAAGCGGTAGAAACGTCCGTCTCCCTCTCGTCTCATCGGCCCCGTGGAGCCCCGTCCTTGAGTCGCAACAAAAGATGCCCGATCGATCCAGCTAGGGTGTGTACACAATATTAAAAACAACACATGCACCAGTGGCTCAAGGGGATGGGTTTCCATTCTGCATGCACCTGTCCTTCACCATAGTAGGGGGTGGGGCGTTCACTCTAAATAGGATTCAGCACTTGGGATTTCCTAGCTATTTAATTTGACATTTTGGTAAAAATGATGTAATATGATAAAAAAGTACATGTCAGAGCAAGTTGCAGTTTATTTAAATTGTTCAGGTTCCATAACATAGTGAAGGTGGTGTGGAGAATCAATAGAGGTAGTTCTGTTCATCATTTTCCTATACATTGTATTTTCGTCACATATAATAATACAAATGATTAGAATTATGTTACATTTTGTTGTACATTTGGTATAAGCAGGTTTGAGCCTAGACGTCTGACATTGTTTCAGTAAACTGAAACTGAAAAGTTAGGTGGTAAAACATACAGGAGCGCACCTCTTCATTTTTTTAAGTTCCAGTCAAACCCATAAAAGACAAATGGTCGGTTAGCCAGGAATTTACTGGAATTTTTTGCCCTAGAGCACCAAAACTGGGTATCTGCATATGAAGGGAATGTTTATGGACAGATTAGTGTAAATATTTAAGTGGAATTGAATGAATGATATATAAAACTTAACTTAGTTTTGAATCTGCACGGTTTACTATCTATATCTTGGAAATGTAATTCTGCTGACAGATTAAATGTAACAGACCTACACATAGCTGAGAATTTCCTGTTGCCAATCTGTTTCAACTGAAAGCTCTTCTTTAGTTGTTTTAATGAACATTGTTTGAGATATAATTAAGCAGAATTACGAGACATTGAAAGCATACATGTCACTGGGGAAAGGGATCATTAAGAGTGGGGTAATGTCCCTACAACTCCTTGTCATGGCCCATTTCGCCCCCAATACTTTTTAAAAGCCTTTAGTTAGTTGAATATGAAAAAGCAGCCATAGCAACAGTCAACAAAATCATTTCTGTCCAATCTTCATCAGGAATGTTAAAAGAAACATGCCAATACTTGAGGGACCTGTGAGGTTTAATAAAGCCTCACAGGTACTTAGGCAGTATAAAAGAGTATGAATAAAGATTGTGTCCTCTTTGTGTACCTCTCCTGATAGGTGCTGTGAAAAGAGCTCGCTCACAATGCAGATCTTTATCCTTTTGTTATAAACACATGCTTGTTCTTGTCATCTATCATATCTCTCCCCCTCCCTGCCTGTCACAAACAAGCTCTTTGCCCTTCTTCGGCCTGCCTGTTAAAGGTGAATCTCAGGGCTGCGTGATGACGCACATGCCCCTCCGCTGTGTGCTGTTTTGTTCCGAGTCTGGGATGCCCATCCTTCTGCCTCGTGATTATGCAACGCTTCTCACCTCGCGTTCCTGCGGGGGATGCTGAATGTTTTGGAAACTTCCACCCCTCCACAGCACGCGTGTGTTTTCATGTTCTGGCACCACTGCCCCACTCCCGCTGCTCACCGGACCATTCCAGCAGCCGCGGTTGCCGTTGGCACGAGGCCAGCAGCCAATCAGAGCTCAGGAGAGTCCCACTCACAGCAGCGATGCCAATGAAGTCTTCTCCTCTTCCTCATTGGGCCGTCCATCACCCTCTTCCTGGTCTGGATGTGCACGATGTGACATCACAAGCTGAGAGGCCATCTGCACGCGGCAGGCTTTCGAGCTATTTCTGTCGTTGCCCAGAGCACACACACAAACGCAAAGTGCTGATGGAGTTTCTGTTGATCAAGAGGAAGTGCAAACTTTTTTCTGAGGTCATGGCAAAAAATGTCAGGGATGAGGCTGATTGGGAGAGGCTTTTGGCATAGTTGTCTCAATCCGCCACCGGATCTCAGAACACTAACGCCATTGAAGCGAAAAAAGCCTAAACTATCAAATGAGTCAAATTTCTTTAATTGTCTTTTCTCCTACTATAGAAACCAATCCGGATATGATCTGAGACTTAAACACGGCATCCTGGCATGCAATGTCATGGCACGTCTGCATTGCCTTCAAAAAGTAAACCTTGGCACGCTCTCCTCCTGGCATCCAAAAATAGTGCTTGTTGTTTTTGGAGGGCTGCAGAGGTTGCAGCCCCGGCCAGATGGGGTGTGAAGACAGGCGCTGGAGTCATAGAGAGAGTTCCCATCAGCGTGCTGGGTGAAGGATGGAGCCTGCGATGACTCCACACTCTGCAGCCGGCTGGCTGGGCTACAGAAGGCAGGAGGGGAAGATGGACGCTGCTGGCTTTCAGAGCCAGAATGGTGTAGATCAAAGGCAGGCGCCATGCCCTCTCTTCTAATCAAGGTCGTGTTGTGCCCAATAGGTTGAGCAACTTGTCTCTCGCCTTTTTATTTAGCTGAAAAATTGTTGTCGTATATTTGGGAATGGAGTCGGAAATGAATAACATAATGGTGTCATAGTAAATCAGAGCGGAGCGTGGACAGGAACGTCATTTAGTCAGCGCCGTCATATTTTGCAGAGCAGGGGTTGTGTGTACATGTGTGTATGTGCGTATGTGCTTTACATGACACAAATTCATGATGGACCCAGACAAGCCATTCTATCCTATAATGGATTGTTTTCCAGTTAAAAGCTCTGGATAATAGGATTTAAGCCATAATACTTTGGATTTATGTGGCCTGGGTAATATTTGACTGTTGGAAATTGGAAAATAAAAAATAAAAAATAGCAGGATCACTTTTTTTTTTTTACCCTTGTTTTACTTCCAGGGGTCTTGTTTCAATCAAAGAACTTTGACAGTCTGACATGTCATACCTGGATATCAACAACCAACTGACAGCTAAAGGTGAAACATTACATCTCTGTCTCAATTTATCATCGCAGTCCTTCCACAGACGAACATAACGTGAAACTCACAGAGGACCATATTGTCTTATCATGGCTCATCCCTTAAACTGCACATTTCAGTAGTTAATTTAAAGTCTTATTATTCAGTGAGTAATATCAATTATTTTCCAACTCAAAATTCTAAATTTCTGCAAAATCAATCATTATGATGTAATCAGATTCACTCAGAATATTTGATGTGAAATATTCTGCTCGAAAGCAGGGAAATCAAGGTTTTCTTCTCTCTTTGTACATGCTGCCTGTAGGTGATGGAATAAGCGATACATTTCCTTAGCCATTCTAAATTAATCATTTTTTTTCCTGAAAATCAACTCTTACCAATTGTGTATATCAGAATGTCAGATATATTCCCTCTAACTAGGAAAAACCTACATCTTGCAGTGTGAAATGCAGCAGCCTGAGTTTTAGAAAAAGTAAAAGAACAAAGAACAGAAAAAGAAAGAGCCCCTGTTTTTAAAGGACTACACTGCTACCTGTATTTTTCTTGATACATTTTAAAGGTCTTTCGTGTGGTTTTAAGGCTCTAAAGGGCCTGAATAACTGAATATCTGTCGTAATACATGTCCTTAGATCTGCAAATGCTGACCTTTTGCAAATCTTCTCCATAAAGTATAGAAAAAGTGGAGAAGCCTGTTATGAGCACTCAAACTGTGGAGATCAATTCCATTTATTAGGCAGTCCAGTTTTGTTCAAACTTTAAAGAAAATTTTGAAAATGTATCTCATTAATTTAACTTTTTTTATTGGGATCAATTTTTTTTTTACAATAAACCAGTTCACCTCAAACCACTATGAATGACTATCAACTGAACTATGCAGAGATTCCAAATAAAGTAGCTGTAAGGCACTATAGCACATGTGTATACTGTACTTTGTGCTTACTATACTATGTGTATGTTAACAGAATATATATAATAGAAGACTGTATAAGTTTGTTTGTTTTCTTGAACAAACCTGTTTCTTCTAAACACATTCAGAATACATCAGAATATACAAAAAGCAGAGCTGCAGTCCTTTCACCCCTTCCACCTATTTGGCATTACATACAGTCATACAAATATTGTTATATCTATATCATTAGTAAACTCTAGATATTTCTGCCCCTGTGCCCTGCCGTCATATCACTGACCATGGCACTTAAGTGCTGAGAGAGAAATTGTGTTGTTTTATCTCATAATGTTTCTTTGTTTGCCTAGATTGGCATCCATGCAACAGCAGTGTAAAAGGCTTCCCAGCATTATGATAGAGTGCTTTGGGTAAAAGATGTGTTCTGTAATGTGGTCGTGGTGGAGGCGGAATAGAGCGCGGCCTGCAGTGCAGAGTGGTTGTATGAATTTAAATAAAGCCCTGACGGTGAGTAACTGCATCAATGAGATGCTGATTTTATTTTTTTATTTATTTTTTTGTTCTTGTGGCTGACTTGACTGAAATGCGTCTGATTTACGCTCACTAGCAGCCGACCGCTGGCTGTGCTGTCCTGGTTATTTACTCTCTGCATTGCTCTGCTGGGTATTGGCCAGTTATTTACTGCAAATGGTTGTGTTGGTTCTGGAAGACTGGAAATGGGGCCTTTATTTATTTATTTGTATTTCAATTAATGGCATAGCGTCAGAGTGGAGATTTAGAAGCTCGGAATAATTTGGCACTGTAACAGTAGCAGGGCCTGGGAGGCGAGGCGATATTGCTCTGCCATTTATGGGGTCTTTCAACACACACAGATAGGCTGTAGTAGTGGGCCTAAGGAGATTTCACTTTAAATGTCAGGAAAGAACAGAATTTTCTCCTCTGCGTGGCGGTGGCAATATTTCGAAATGCAGCCAATATCAGAGCATGGCAAATCCATTTGGGGGTTGAGTTTAAGTTTGTTTTCTCATTACAGAAAAGTAATAATTTTGTGCTACACATAGGGCTGCTGTGAGAAGGCAGCTGTGCTGAAATGTGAGTGACAGTAATGGCAAAAAAAGGCCTGTTCCTTAACCTGCCCCCCCACAGATATGAAGCTGGGGAGAAATGTAGCAAGGACATTCCTGGATTACTATAAACTAAACCACCTGATTGAAGAGAATAAGTTAACAAGTCATATTAACAGGTATGTACTTTCTTTCTATATTATCTTTGGGGGAAATGTTGGGGGGGTTTTTTTCATTGTATGTTTTTTTTATTGTTATTATAATTAACCTGTGACTGGTAGTGTATTGAAAGGATATACTCTTTTTTCCAAGCGTGGATGATCAACTTAGCAGATGCAATAAAACAATAAGTCTCTTAGAGGCACTAACAAACCTTCCCAAGATCTAAACTGTGATAGTTTGACAAGGAAAATGTAGTTAAAAGTAAAGTAAAATGACACACAAGTGAAGCAGTGGGCTGCCACCAATGAGGGGCACCGTGTATGAGGACTTTATCTTCCTCAAGCGAAACTAGAAGTGCTGGGATTCGAACCCACAACCTTCTGAATGCAGGGGTGACTCTCTAACCACTAGGCCAGTGGGACGTTGTGTTTAACAGCAATGTTGTGCTGTGGCTGTGAATATATGACAGAATATATAAATGCATACAAATAATAAACTAACAAATTAACATATAATAATATTTTTTTTGTTTTCCTTTGCTATAACATCCTGCTCTAAACCTATCACAATTTGCTAAATATTTTTTTAATTACAAAGATCAATCAGGGCCATGTGTTAGAGAGATTCAACCATGAATTCAGGTGTTTTAGGCATGACATGCAACATTGGATAAACTAAAGTATGGCCTCTCATCAATCTATTACATTATTCAACCTCCTGAGAAACTGAAGCAATCTTTGCTTAGAGCTGCTTCATAACATGGATTTTCCAGTTTTGAATGGTACACCATTGGCTGTGATGCTTGGACTAATTGAAAATAGACAGCTTGGAAACAACGATGAATTTGCCATATTGATTTTTATCAGTAACTTGTTTTTTAACTGAATGTCATTAACAATAATATCTGATCTATTCCATCAGAGTTCCTTTACACACTCACATATCATATATATGATTTGACAGTAAGTATTTAGAGCTTTGGGGAAAAAAACAGAATTCTGCCATTTCTCATTTAGTTTAAGAAGCGTTTTGCTGTTGTAAAGGTAGTCCAGTCGTTCAACAGATTCATGGCCAGAGCATTGATAGGTCTGTTCTGGAAGTGTTTTTTTCTTGACTTACCTCATTAATTCCAGACTAGATTATATCTGGATAAAAAGACAATGTATTTTGTGAGTTGCTAAAATGAATGTGAGCTAACAGCTATTATGAAAATACAGCTTTGACCTCTGAATGTAATTAAAGCCCTTCATTCTGCCGACAGTGTGGATACTGTACCTTCTGGTCGTCAGGGGAGTCATGCTGGAATTGGAAAGAATCAGAATGGAGAGAAAAGTGAGAGAAGAGTCCAAGGAGGCAGAGACTACTGAATGGCTGTGTAAGGCAGGTTCCCTGGCCCTAATGCCCTGCCCTTATGGACTCTCAGGACATGGACACTTTGAAGGACGAACTGTTTACTATAATTAACAATCTGGTTCTAGACTACATGACAACAAACTTGGGATCAGCAGTGTTTTAAAGTGTCTACACAAATACTTTATTTCAGACGTCAGGCATTGAAAGATAATGATTGTTTTGATTTGCCTTTTCTTGTCTTTTTGAAATACCAACAGCAGTGTGCTTTGCCTTGCTTTCGCAGTTGCCTCTTATCTTCAGAGGAGATAATTCTGTTACACTTCTTGTAAAGTGATTGCATGCATTCTCTTCAGAGTGCTGTGTTTTGAGTTTACTTTTATTCTCTGCTACTTGTCTCGCTTGTCTGAATGCATTAAGATTGTTTTTATAAGAAGATTGTGATTTCTGATGGTTTATTGTAATTGAGAATTGTATTTGCTGGCTTTATCCCATGTTTTTCTTGCATTCCTAAGTGCTTTTGTTCAAATATAGTTTTGAATTTTCTGTCGCAAAATCAGTCTTTGATTCCTGTGTGAACTTCATTATCACGGAGCGGTGACAAACAACGTATTGTCCCTGTGATCCACAGTATTATCACACCATACATTAAATACACACTACAATTTCTGAATCTCCACAATGTGCTTACAGTCTCTCCTTCGCTCACTCGTTTTGTTTCTCAGGGCTGAGGCAGGATAGCTCAGACTATCAGTCAAGAGTGGCGTGAAGAGCAGCGTGTATTTTTCAGGCCAGTCATTCGGAATAAGTGAGGCAATCAGTCAGAACCAGCATAAACAAATGACTCACATTTTACATGGTAGACGAGAAGATGGAGAGAGCTAATGCGAATGAGAAAACACATCCATCTACAGATTCTTATACACCCCCCCCACACACACTATTTCACACACACACGCACATACAAACACACACTAACACATAAAAGCTGCTTTGCACCTCACCTCCCCACTGTGCTGTCATTTTTTACCTGTATCTCGAACCATTACTCCCTTTCGCTTGCATCAATAAACCGGGCTCATCACAGCCTAATTGTCCTCATGCAGCTGTAAATTGTTAATCCCCCTCCTCCCCACACACACATTGTCAAGTTCTATTTTTAAGCCCCAGTTTTTTGGCATTGTGAATACACCATCAGGTTTCTTCAGGCATAAACCTCACTGTTGTCTCAGAAGACTTTAGAGCCACATTTAGCATTCGGAGAACAGAATGAAATAGCCTTGTTTCGTAAACCAGAGCTTTTTAAACCACAGATGTGTTCAACAATCATACAGGGTTCTGTAACACCACCTGTCTCAGTATATCATAGGTTTCCAGGGCAGTTTCTTGCCAAAAGCGGGATAGTGATTTACCTAGACCCCCACATGCAGTGCAGGTATGTCTTTTTCCTGTCCCTAGAAACTATAAAGCTTGTAGTTCTAATGAAAAAAATGTTTGTGGTTTAACTAGGATCTAGGATTTGTAAACCACATTCAGTTGCTAGCTAACTTTTACCTACTTTAACTTTTTATCTATGGAAGTTGTCTTCTTGGGGACTGCATAGTAAACACCATTGAATAGTTTTTTCACATTGACTTCACAAATTTAACAGTTTCCTGATTTTCAGATTTCTTCCCTGGAAATATCCAGATCAAAAAACGTAATTATTTATTTTATTTCCTTTCTTCATACACTATGTGAACAACCGAGTGAAAGCTGTTATAGCTGCAAAAGGATGCAGCTAAATTTTAAAGACTATTTGAATGCAATGTAATTCAAATAGTCTTTATTCATTAAAGCTTAACACTCTTTGTGTTCCTGGTCCCTTTTGGCCGTGAACAAGACAGTTCATTGTAAATCCATGATAATTAATTAATTAATAAACGTGTTTATATGTGTGTCTGCTCAAATGCACCAGGATTGTGGGGTGTGGGAATAACCTTGAACTCTGTGTTTTTATGCATTTCAGTGTGTTGTGAAAACCTTAGAACAACCTGATGAAATTAGCTGCGTTTTTTCAGCGGTCAGATTTGACCGCAACAAAATAGGTCCCTGTTGGGGGATTGTTCAGGCGTCTCAATACTTTTGTCCACGTAGTGTACATTCTCCATGTAGTGCTCTATGTAGTGGACGGCCACTGAGATCACGTGACCGTTCTTTTCAAATCGTTCTAAACTTTTAACCCACGCGCGGGCTGTTTCTATAGCAACGGAGAGTGAAAGATGGGAGGAGGGACACTGCTCGACCAGCCTGAACCGTCCAGAGTACGGAAAAGGGCTCTTAAATGCACTGTAGAACTGAAAATTCACGCTGTAAGTTCATATACCCTCACGAATTAGCACTTTCCTCTATCTGGCCGTCTTTCTTTGACCGGTTTCTATGTTTTCTTGCTCCCGAGCTACAAGTGTTCAACTTAGCTAGCTAATCGAGCTAACGGATGTTGCTAATTAAAGGGTGCAGAAATGTAAACAGTGGTCGGTTCTGTGGTTCGGATGCAGTTTTGCCAAAAATATGACTTTCCTCATTTTTCTTCTTTTGTGGGGATTTACTCATCTAATTTCTGAAGTGTTCTAGGTTACATGGACTTCTCTTCCCGTAGATTACATCGCCAGGCGCCCTGTTAGGTTCCCGAGAGTACGTTTACCTTACTGTCCTGATGATGGGACAGTACCACAAAACCAAATGTGTACCCTCTGTTTTTCCGATGCTACTTCACGAAAAGATGCTGTTCACCAAGGTAAGGTTATGCAAAGGGGCACATTATTCACTTATTTCTGTTAAAACTTTTTATTCAGTAGCTTCTCTAAAAACTACTTTGAAACTAATATTTAAATCGTGTGGTTATAATGACACGTAAAAGTGTGAAACTTTCTTATTTTGGGGGCAGCTGGTAGCCTAGTGGTTAAGGATTTGCCTCTGCATCAGAAGGTTGTGGGTTTGAATCCCAGGATGAAATTGACACCACTGCTGTCCCCTTGAACAATTTATCAACCCCACACGGTGCTCCCGGGCGCTGTGTTCCCACTTCTTTCCTTTTTTAATGGGTTAAATGGGTTAATATGGTTCATTTTGTGCACTGTGCTGTTGTGTGTTCATGTGTGACTATAAAGGGCCACTTTATAAGATTGAGGTAGAGGTACTGATTGAAGCTATGTCAGGTGTATGGGATTGTGTGCAGTAGGAAGGATAATTATACGCATGTAAGTGAAAACATGCTGTAGGCCAACTGTGTGTGATGTCCCTTGTGCCATAACTCGCATCTTATACAGGGCTTGGGCAATAGTTAACCATAATAAAACTTTTTTCTCTTCATCTTCATCAGACCTTCACAGGAGCTGTAGACCCTGGCGACATTGCTGATCATTTGGAGAGTAAGAGTAGTTTGGTTCTCTTCCATTCCAGAGCAGCATATTCTACAAATCAGTAAACTAATAAACACTCCCACATATTTTTGTTTTCCCGGCAGATGATACAACCTGTTTTGAGCTCATTCAGCTTGTACCCCCTGGTAAGGATCAATGACTGTAGGTTGGCTGCTGCAGGTCACTGAATTGTAGCGTAATCCATATATTTAAATTGACTGTTCATCCCAGCTGTTGTTTTCTTGTGTTCACACATCTTATCCGTTGATCACATGATGCTGCTTTGCTTTGTTCTTGCTGGAAACTCTGCAAATGTGTTTAATATACTAATCTCATCTCAATGCAGCACCCGTTTTGATAATAATGACCATTGTCAGACGTAATTACTATGAACTCCAGAGACACCCTTGTAAATAGGGGTTTTGTGTCCATCAGTGGAGTTGCTACTTCACATTGATGGTGATGTCTAGCTGCCAACAGAATGCATTTGGGCTTTTGACATCCTATAACAGTGTCTCCCTCTATGCTGAAGGCATTGGAACTGTGCAAAGCTATTACTTGGGCTTTGTACAGTAGTCAAAAATCAAATTTTGTCAAGCCATATTCATAATAACCTTATCCACCTGTTTCTAAAAAACGTATTAGCATGAAAGGACAATTCATTGTATGCCCTTTCTTTTCATACAGAGGGTGAAATTCTAGCCACCCTTGAGGAGAACACCAGAGACTTCCTCTACCCAGGCCCGAGGCTGACTCCCCAGACCAGTGGTTCAGAGAGAGAGATTCTGATGAAGAAATCTGTCTCCTTCCCGGTTTGTATCTCTTCCACTCCCTGTGCTGTCATATCTCTGATGCATCTTAAAAGCCAGTGCCATTTTCCCGCTATTTGCTTGAGGACATAGATTGTTTGGGCAAATTGATCTGCCAAGAGTGTCATTATCTTCCTTTTGCCCTCTGTCTTTGCATCATTTTAAAAGTTTTGTAATTTTTTCTCTCTCTGTTCTTTCTTTTTGATCTTCTCTTGTTCCCTCAGGGGATCTCGCCCAAAGTGGAATTTTCAACCACATCTGTTATTGAGGAGTGTGATTTGAAAGGTAGCCAGTCAGCCTTCTCAGTGAGTCTTCACTTATTTTTTGTTCTGTTATGAGAAGGGTGTGTCAGGATTAATGATTTCCCATTGAGCAGTCATGTAAGGAAAATACCAGGCTGAACTTGTATTAACCCATCAATGCTGCATAATCTGGTCAGTATTCTGTGTGTGGCAATGCCATCTTGTAGCATTAAAGCTTAACCCATATGGAAGTCAATCAATTTTTAATTTTTGTTATTATGTTTTTCTTGATTGAAAACATAATCCTATAAGAACATTTCATATTCTGGTTATATGGTGTGATCATTGTACAGTACACAATGTAATCTGCAAAGCAAGAGAAACAAGAAAAAGGGCCATTTGAAAAACATTCACAGAATTATATGACAAGTCACATAGTAACTGTCAATCAACTTCATTTTTTGGCCCTATATATCTTTCATCTCTGTGGCCTACAGACGCCCCTATGGTTTAGCAGCACCTTCAAGGATTGGGTTTTCCTCTGAAGGTAATTACATAGAGCTAGATCCCTCAGACTGATATCTAGCTCATGAGATTCCATTTTTTATTTGTTTTGTTTAAAAAAGGAGATGGACTATCATTGCTTGAATCATAGATTCTCCTTTAGCTTTTCCGTGACCGTGTCCTTTGCATAAAGGGCAGCTTGAACACAAGCGCATGAAATTTCCATTTTAATGTCTCAAATGGAAAATATCCGTGGCATCTCTTTCAGATTTCGTTGTGGCAGTGATGCTATCAGTTTAGCGGTGTAATGGCTTCTGATATGTGTATCGTTGAACGTGCTATGAGAAGACAGACTGCATCAGAGTAGAGTGCTCATCCATTATCCGAGAGCTCACAAGCTATAACAGAGCCCTGAGGAAAGTGCTTTTGTTCCAAATAAATTTTTCTTAAAGAAAAAAAGGTTCACCGCTACAACTGACAAAGTCATGAGTGCTTTTGACAGGGATTGCACTTTTCATAGTAATCATGTGGATGACATTTAATGGACGATAATGACCACAGAAGGATATTACCTGCATTGACTGTCAGGAATTTTTGACGTAACCGATTGCATTATGCATATTTTCAATTGTGCTTTAACAAAGTTATTAAACTAGTAAAGCCATTTGAGGGAAGTTTTTAGTCTACACTGGGTTTTTTTCCGAACAGTCAATAGTCTAGACTGTGATTACAGAGCCCATTCTCTTCCGAGTTTTTTGCACCCTTATCTAGTCCAGTTCTACTGTTGTGACTTTCTCTGGGTCTATTTATGTGCAAGTGCTCCTTTTGTGGACACTTCTGGTTTGGACTTGACACGGCATGCTCTTAAATGGGCTTTCTCCACATGATTTGCATGCATTTGAACAGAGCTTGTTTCAGCTTTAATAAGCTACTTGTGGAGCTGGCTTTGTTGTTTCAAGGACATCCGGCTTTATCTTCCGTTACCAACACCAGCAGAGCCACTAATCACATCAGACAAGCGCGACTCACGCTTGAAAATGGACTCTTTGTGCTTCCACCAAAAGAAAAGAAAGAGAAAGAAGGGAAGGACAATAAAGGGAAAAGGGCTACTTACTATAATTTCATTAGATCTGTTCCCTTCAAATAGCAATCTCTATCAGGATTTATTTTTTTCCTGCTTTTTAAACATGACTTAATATGCCAGGATGTTCCAATTAGCATTTAAATTATCTTTGTTTTTTACATCCATGTAATGCCATTATCATATTAGTCTGAAACCGACCATCAAATGCAATTAACATTTTTAAAAATGTATTTATCTAAGCAGCGCCCGAAGGAGCCTAGTTATTGCCACTCAGAATTATGTTAGCCAAGATTAGAGTTATTGAAGTCATTCGCCTGCAAAGGTGAGACTGGAACACGCAGACATGGTTCTCATCAGACTACATGCGTTTGAACTGAGCTGGGTGATTTATTTTGGTGTGTGCTGCCGTGTTACTGTAAGAAACACCAGATGGCTAGCTAGGAATATTTTCGAGGAGTGTTTTATTTATACAATTAATGCAAAGTTTCTTACTTTATAACTTTGATTAAGTCCTAAATAGTTTTATTTTAATTTTACATAATTACTTGTAACATGTGTAATGTGATTCCTTTATCTGTTGTCCTGTTTCTAGCCACGTAAACCTTCTCCTTCCAAGCCCTGTCATGTAAGGACAAGCCCTACAGCAAAGGGGAAGACCAAGACAAGCACAGCCCCACCGTGTGGATACCAGCAGCCCACTGTAGCATCACAGACACGCTCCCCCTCACCCTACACCAACCGAAGGATGTGCCAGTTGTCAGAGGAGGCCAGACAGCGTCTCAAACACCTCCAAATTGGACCCTATACCTTTAAGAAAGAAACAGCCCCCCAGCCTCCTTTTGTGGTGGGGAATAGGAAATTGCTCATTCTTCAGTTTTTCTTATACTAATGCTTATATCAAACTAGACCTTATGCACTTTTTAAAAAAATCTAGGCTCCAACTCATACACCATCTGTACTAACTGGCTGGCATTCAGCTTTCAGCTTGTTATAGTTATGTCTTGACCCAGCATTAACATATCATTTATTATACATTGTTACTTAGACTTGATTTATGAGTGATTTACATTTTGGTGTAAACCTAATTTCCAGCTCACTCTATCAGCCTCTTTTCATGAGTGTAATGCAGAGGGAGGTACCCCCTCCTGTTTCCTTTGGAGTGTTTTCACTAAAACAACAAGTCCTGAGGTGTAAATATCAAAGCTGTCATGCTATGAAAGGCGAGATTCAGATCCAAGTCATGTGATATCAGCATGGCATTTTCCATTCTCAGGCCTTTGAGAAAAGAGTAGCCTTTTCAGAGTAAATCCTGGGGCAACAATTAACCTAAGTAATTAAGAGTCAAACCGTGATTAACAAATACTTTCTAAAATATTTTGGCAGATAAATCCTGTGAATATATTACCCAGTGTCTGTTTAAAGTCAGCATACTTGTTTGTTTGAAATCAATTGGCTCTTTCTTGGAACAGAGGCATCGTCATATGTCTGTTTAATTTCAGTAGCAGCACTGTAATTGGATGCTGAATGTAGGCCTGACACAGAGACACCTGAACTGAGTTGGCCGGCTGAAACTTGCTTTGCGGCTGAAAGTTTCCCTTCATTTCTTGACCTTCTCTGGGAAGTGATTAACTTCCAAATGAAAGGCAAATTCAATTGAATAAATAATGCCCCTGTGTCAATTGAGCATTGGTGTGCATCTCTTCACCTGCTGAAAGAGTCTACAGATTATTTGTCTTTTGAAGAATGGACTTAGCTGATTGCTTTCTCTGTTTGCAGGTCCCTTATAGTCCCGGCTGCTCACTAATTGAATCCCGCACTTCCCCTCCAGCACTTCCATCTTCACCTAGGAGAAGCTCCTTCCACCAGACATCAGTGCGCTTTGCAGGAGATCACACAGGTTTGGAAATATACTATTATATTTTTCCATTTTGTTTACTATTTTGTTGTATATTGTGCCCTTTAAGAAACCCAAATAACCATTTTGACATTTGGAAATTAAACTAAACTACATTTTTCACGCATGAAAATGCCACTGCACAGCACACAGTGGGAACCATGTGAAATACTTTCCCTGCATTTAACCCATTCACCAAGTGAAGCGGGGGTGGTAACCAATAAGGGGCACCCTGGGAGCCGTGTGTGGGAACGGTACCATGGTCAAAGATGCCTAAGTATTTTACACTAGCAGTTGTGGTTCACAGATTACTTTTATTTTGTTGAGAAAATGTTATTACATGTAATAAATAGGTGCATAGTTACATGCTATTTTCAGATCGTAGACACTGTTCTGTGTGCTCGAGCCATGGGATTTAGATCAACGTCAATTTTGCTTGAGGCATGGCATGAATTTCCAAGCGAAACACATTTGAGTACTCCGTTGGAATGCATAGTTTTTTAATTAAAAGGCAGAAAATGTACTTCTATAGCAACAGTAACAGCACAGCAAATGAGTCATGTTTTAAGGAATATAACTATTCCTTAAAACATGACTCATTTATAAAGCACACAGCAGTAAGCAGTAGATGTGCTGAAAGGGCCTGTTGCTGAATGGTCCTATCAATGCAAGAAACATTGTTAATGCTGTGGTACGGCTGGATTTTCACTTGACATTTCTGTGACTTGGTTGTGTTTTTAGTTTCTAGATTTTACATCTGTGTTGGAAAAGGTAAAAATTTTATGGGTTAAAATTCGTGTTACTTTGCTGTCGTAGGGACAGATCTGCGTCATAACTCGAAGACCTACTAGTTTTAGTAAACAGTTTGGGACGAAGCACATTTGGTCATCTGCCTCTTTGGCAGTTTTGCTCAAGGGTTAGTTTTGGCAACTTTAAGTGATTAGGTCCGAGTGAACAATCTACCGGCTTTTCAAAACTTAACTACTAAAGTTCCAAAAGTGGTAAATAAAGGTGCTAAATCTACCATTAATCACTACACTGCCCTTTACACAAAGTATTTTTTTATCTCAAACTACACTCAGTTGAAAACTCAGTTAAGTCAACATATGTATGTTTGATTAACCACTGTGCCATTAATTATAAAACAATTGTGATTAATTCTTTTTGATGTATGTCCTTTTATTTGAATTTAATGATCTGTTTTCACTTCATGATTAAACTCTTAGATCCTGAGCTTAATGGAAGTTTCAGGACAAAGCCTTCTAAAGTAAGTTACAGATGTTGAGCTTATCAGTTAAATTCACGTTAATTTTATATAGCCTAACATAACACTTAATCCACCTCCAGGCAAGAAGTCATTCTGTGGATTCACATATCATGTCCACTGTGGCTAAATACCGAAGTCCCTCACGGAGGAGAATTCCTACTGACCACTCCACCCCTCTGCCCAGTGGCCACAGAGACCAGAGTCCACTGCTGACCCGCACCTCACTCAGAGAAAGGTAAGAGACAAGCATCAGTTTCATAGCCATCCTAAGGTTGTTAGCATAAATATATTTTCAGTGTCAATATGAATTGTAATTCTGATTTCATGTGTTCTAATTGTAGTACACAAATTGTTTTATGTAAATATGTTCAGCTCCCCACAATTGAAATATCAGTATCAGCATGTCACTGAAGCACATATATAAATAAATATGCTTGAACTACAGTTTAGCTGTTGTTTTAAATCAAACGATGTTTGTGGTTTCTGTTGAAGATACCCTCAGAAAAGACAGAGAGGCATATTATTGATGCAGTTTTCAATTTCCATGCACTTTCTGGATGTTGATTTTGAATTTTTGAATTTCAGTGCTATATTGCAGTTGTTAGAACCGTAAAACCATCCTTTTTTTACCATGAGTTGGTGACTGAAATATTTTTTTGAGATTTGATTTTCCTTTGTAAGCACAGTGTTAGGCTGACTTTCTGCAGCCTCAAGTATTGAAAGTGATGGATTGCTGTTGAGGGCAGCTTTATGCACTCCATAATAGAGCTTATTATTCACTTGTTTTGTAGTTTGTTCATTTATTCTTTCAGCCATTTGTGTAATCATTAGGTAATCAATAATCATTATTTCAATCAATAATTGTTCAATCAATAATCAGAAAACTGTTACATGTATGTTTCATATTTGTACCTTTAATCAGGCTTAAGCTATTTTAGACTGTCATTAAATCTCAAACAATAAAGGGGGGGGGGGGGGGGGGTGTACAAACATGTATTCTGAAGGTATTTCCGTCCTTTTTAAAATCTATCTTTTTTTTTTTTCTTGTTCAGGGTACATATAAATAGCAATAAATCTGAACAGTGCCTTATGGCGTGTCCCCTATGAATTTCCAATTATGTGGTATTGACTAAATGTGAAGCTCATAAGAGCAAAGTCAAATAAAACAGAGCCTGGCTCTCAATTTATATTTTGACCTCAGACGACGTGAGATGAATCCACCCCGCCCTCACCACCTCAACACACACACAGCTTCAAATGACAAAATCTGATGTCCGGTCATGTTTGTTCATTACTTAAAAGAAAAAGACAAAAATCCCTGAGAAAACAAGGGGAAAAGGTATTGATTGTGTTTCAGCGAGATCTAATGCATCTAACCCGACGCACAGTTTAATAAATTCTGAGAGACCCTTGTCATTGATCTGAACAACAGCCTGCTAAACCAGCAAATGTTTGTTTGTTTGCCTGTCTCTCCACCTCTTTTTTTTTCTTTCTCTCCGCTCCCACAGGGACAGGAGCAAACATTTAAAATCAATAGACAATTTTAAACCAAAGAGTAAATGGGAGAGTAAATAGTAGGAAATGTATGATACTTTTGTCTGGATTGAAAGCATGACCGGAGTCAGAGGGCTGCAGATTAAGGCCAACTGGGTAGATTCAGGCAATAAGAGATCAGGCACGTCTTTTGGAAGTCTTTGATGGAAGAAGAAATGATGCCTTGTGAAGTTCAGTCTGTCCTCTCTGCACTTGTTGGATTCTCGTGTGCTAATCATTTGGCCCAGCTAACTGTCTGAAGCACAACCCACATTAGGTCCATTAAAGATAAAAAACTACAGATTTGTCCAACCTCTCATCCAAATCTGGGTTTTTTTCTTTTTCTCAAATCTAGTAAGAGGTTCTAGTGCCAGTCTCAGGGCCACCTCATAATCTCTCTGTCCCTGACCATGTATTTAAAAAATTGTTTGAGAAGATGGTATTTTTAGAGTAATAGCAAAGTTCTGCTTTATCCATCTGGATTCCAGCATTTATCTTGCAAACACAAGCGCGCATGACATGCATCTTACTAAATAATCTCTTCATACATCTATCCAGGTTTTTAATATATTTGTGTAGACAGTGTTAGCTACACAAGATCAACACTGTTCATTGGTAATCATATATTTACTCCAACTTCATGGAACTTGTATGGAACTTCTATCTTTTTCCCCTGCCTTGTGTTCCACTTTAAAGGACACAGCACAGACTAGTGTTCAAACATGGAACTGCAAACACAGGTTGTCAGAATAAAGCCTAATCTCATGTTCATCCTTTGTAGGATGCACCAGACTCTACCAAAGTAGCTTCATGTCATTCAAGAAATAGTGTTAATAGTTGTTGTTGTTGTTGTTTTTTTCATCCTAAAATGATGCAGGTAAACATGTACATAAATTTAATGCTAGCTTTAATTGGCTTCCTAAGAAAACAGTAGCATGGATATATAATACTGCGCAATATTATAAACACAGATTTGAATGAAAACACAGAACTCCATAATTGGATCAATGTTATTGCCTCATTTATTTTTCTATTTTGTAATAGTATTAATAAATAATTGTTAAATTAAATGTTCATTTAATGTTATTACCTTTCTATAATACACTTTGTATACTTGTATTAAAGAGTGTACGGTAAATCGTTATTATTGTTGTTAGTATTATTATTACTAGTAGTAGTATAAGTGTGGAATCTACAAAAAAGTCATGCTTTATTTGTCCAGGTTTCATAGCCCCTCCAGTCCTTCACAGTGGGAGGAGATCCACAGCCGCGTCCAGAGGCTCTTAAACACTCAAGCCACTCGCAAGCTCTCGTTTGTAAGTTACATCCCATAATTTCTTCCGAAGAGTACAGAATGCTTAATGAAACTGCTGTTGACCTATATATTTAAGCCCTACACCAATCTAATATAACATTTTCTTATTTCACTTTGTTTTTTAAGTTTACTTTTTGACTTCACATTGAATTCTCATGAATTTCATACAAATGTTTAGTTAGAAATAATCGTTTGATTTTCTTTTATAAATGTGCTTCAGTGTGGATGTTTGTCAGAGTATTAAAACTGAGTTAACTGCTGAATAAGACAATAATTAAAATTCAGGACGCCAGAAATAATTAACTGATTGATTAAAGAAGCTGATACATGAACCCGTGTAATATTTTTCCTAGTGTGTGCAATAATCACCTTATGAGCTTATTCATGCATTTTCGTCTTTTATACCCCCTTAAATGCCTTGTCTTATGGAGTTCAAGCTCAAGAACTGTTGAAACATTTTCTGTTAAAAAGCGTCACCTCCCACATTTCTGTAGCTGGAACACGTTGGTGGTGAAACCAAAGAAAAAGCGTGCTAATTACTCTAAAACCCTTCCAAATCCTCCCTGAAATTAAGAGTGAGTGAGGGAGGTCTGCTGGTGGAAAGCTGTCTTTACAGGCTCATCTTTTCTGATACTAAACAGAAACACTGAAGGTGCCACAGCGGCACAGCTGCCTGCCAAGCAAAACAGGAAAACGTGTAATCCGCTCCAAACTAAAGAGAGGAAATATGGAGGATTTACTTTGAGTATTAATCAAGCTGCCAAAAGAATCCACTTTTAAAGAGTGTCTTACCATCCCTCCTCCTGTATTAGCCTAATGTGAATCAATTACTTAGCTTTAGATTCTTAGCACTGGTCACAAGACTTTCCATAATCCATTTAATCATGAATAAAAGGTGATGACTTATGAGGTTAATAAAACTCCTGATGCGAAGAGAACGGCAGAATTTTTAGTATATCACATTTGTATTATTTTTGTAGGAAGAACAGAATAAAAGTGGGGAATCTGGGGAGCATGCACCTGTTCTCTCCTCTGATGACTTGTTTGACAACCAGACAGACAGGTAAACATGTTTATCACCAAATACATTTATGTTGGAATGTAATGTCATTATTTGTAATTGCATTTAAAGGATAATTGGACAAAAATATATATTTTCTTTCCCAGATTTAGCTTCTTACAGTAGCTGTAAAGTTAACATTGGTAGTAAACACTAAAAGTCACCCAGATCATTTCCCCAAACACAATGGAGGTTTTCAGAAGATTGTGCAGATTTTCTGTTTTAAGGCACAGTAGGATTTACTGTGTCCTATTAAAAATGAGCAAAGTACAATGTAGCTAAATACTGTGTGCAGCTGCTGTTAGAAAACAAAAGTTAGTTTTCACAAACCGCCTCAGGAGCATGGGTGCTGATCTAGAATCAGTTTTGTGAAAACAACCATCAAAAATACAGATAAATCTGATCCGATGTCCACCTGTAGTGTGGTCTAAACTGACTAGCACTAGCTGTGAGTGTTTGCTCATTTAATAGCTCACAGTGTCATGCTGTGTCCTAAACCACACTGAAAAGTCTAGACCACCTTAATGAAGAGCTGGATTTGGTTTTTAGCAGGATGTTTTACGGATGATTTGAGTGACAGCTGACCTATTTTGATTGTTTGTAGTATTAATATTTAGCTTCAATGCTAAACCATGCTCAGACAAGTTTTATTTAGTTGATAATTAGGTTTTTGCCAAACTAATCAATTTTATTTAAATAAAGCTACTTCAGCAGATTAGCATTCGAACCTGTAGTTTGTTGCTAAATAGTTCATCTGATTCTAATTGCTTGCTAGCTAATTCATACCACATTATACAAATAATATGGAAAAAGCTTTTCATAGGCAGGGTAACTAAAAGCACACTTGTATAGCATGTTTGTTCTGAGGTGTTTTAATAATTAATCTCAAATTTATTGTCAAAAACATAGTGCAGACCATTTTGCACAATGATGCCTAAAGAGGTTATTTTAAAAGAATGAAAATGAATACATTATTCTTTACGATATATTATTCTGGACGGAATCATCAAAGAAAGACAATGTGAGTCAGGAGATTCAGGAATTTGAGTGAGAAAGGTTTCAGTGGTAGACTTGGAGGGCCATGCATCCACAATTAATTACTTTAAGCATTATTGTACTGATAGATTATAGAAATGCTTTGCATACTGCAAGGTTTTTTTAAAAACGGCATGTATCTGTAGTGTAGCTGATGAATAATATTGTGAAATTAATAAGACTGCTCAAGTTTTCTTATTTGATCCTTGAGGGCATGTGTTAATAAGAGTGAACCTGACAAGATTTCTTTCACAGTGACTTTATGAACCTGTCACACTGAATCATATCTAAACAGAATAAAAGATTGGGTGCAAAACAGCAACAAACCTGTTATCACTTAAGACTTAATTTTTCCAGGCAAATAAAGTTGCATGCATCCTTCAGTGTGTTTTCTAACAGATGAATGGGAAATAGATGAAGGGAAAATCCCCATTTTGTGTGCTTGACACTCACCCAGAATGTGGAAAAAAGTGTTTGGGGAGTGCTTTTTATAGGCACTGTGAATTACAAGTGTACCAATGACTTCTCCTATTGGTGACGTGAAAAGCCTGTTGTGCTTTATCATGCGACATTCACACCAGTGGTTGTGAAATTTATCACCAGTAATAAAACATAAGGCGCATGATAAAACTTCTTCCAAGCAGTTGTCACAGCATAATTATTCAAAGCATAATTATAATTAATCGCAAGCTGTGTATAGCTGCAACTGAAATCTAAAAACATGCCAAGATAAGCCAAAAGGTTGCACTGATCCTGCAGGTTGAGGAGAGACTAAACTGGCCCTACACTTATGCTAATCATAAAATGCTTAAATGGTGAATAAAATATGGTCATCCTGACACGCCTTACCAGTATCGGATAATGACACTCGACATGTTATATAAGAAATGTCAGTACATCACAAAATTCTCATTTTTTAAATTATCGATGGAGTGTGTTGTTGCACAGTAGAAACATTCACACTATAAACGGAGTCATCCATCACCCTAAGACTGCTTATATAAGCTGAACAGCTCACGTCTGCTTATATCTTGGTTATAGCTCCTATCAGCAGAAAAATAAAATCACTTTTAATCAGTTAAATGTTGAATCAACTGCACCATGTAACCCTTGTTGTCCATGTTGCAGGGTTATTCCTGGAGAGCCATCTGTTCATTTAGATAACGGAACATTCTGGACCAACAAAGCAGCCAAATACACTGGGAGGTCCCACAGAGCAGTATTTGAGGACAGTCTTGGCAAAATCTACAAGAACCTGTACAGAAAAGCATCAAGTCCCAGTCATGGTGACTCATAAAGCATCTGGACATCATGACTAATCTGAACTGGATGCTCTGTATAAAAATGTAATTGGCATATACAATCTAAATCCTGATGTCTAAAGCTTTGCAATCATGACGTTCCTACACTCATGAAAAATAAACTGTCCTGGCTATATCATAATGACAGTGTTGAATATTCCAACACTTTATCTAAATTTTCCACCAGATTATGTCCATGCCATTTCTAAACTGATGGAAATTACACATACACACGAAAATAGATTTACATGATTTATTGGAGATCCAGTAAGCTGTACATTTTGCGTGGTCTTACAAAATGTGAAACCTTCCGTCATGCTGTCATCCTCCTAGACTGTTGGCAAAGAAACCAAGCTTCTTCAGTAAGGGAGACAAATACAGGAAGGTACTTTAGATCCCAATATGTTTAGGTTTTTTTCTGTTTTAGTCACACTCTTTAAAAAGCCTTTGCGTTAAAAACAGCTAATTCAATTAAAAATATTGTGAAAATATTGAAAATAAAATCTTGAAGTACACACAATGTGCAACATTCTGAATAATATTTACTAGAACCATACAAAAGGGGTCAAATGGTCTTACATCATTTCTTTTTATGAAACTTATGCTTTTTATTCATCTTGCCAGCTGCCTCTGCTGCTCTTTCTGACATGATTTCTTGGTATTTCCTCTTATTAAAGCTGAAAAACAGAACAGAGTTGTGTTACTTTACCAAAAAAAAATCTAAACGAGTCAGACACAAATTTATCTGTACAACACATCATGCTGTGCATAGTCTAAACTACTGTTATTTAAACCCAAAACAGTAAACTCAGTTTACCTTCTGAACTCGGCATCAGCAAGCAATTCCTCTACAATCGTCTTCTTCCTCTCTTTTTTAGGGATTCGAGAATGGTAGAAATCTGCTGGGTTGTCGACCACAGTGCCGACCTGTCGAAAAGATTATAATTGGTCACACAAAACTACGACAGAAAAGCATTACAAAAGTATTTAATATAAAATACAATACATTTTCATAGATTTAGTCTTAAACTAAAAGGAAGAAAACAGCAAGGGATACGCTAGTTTAAGAAAATGAAAAGCCATCACCTGGAAGTATTTGGGGAATCCTTCTCGGTCATTCTTCTTGTAGAAGCGCTTTGGGTCCATTGCTGATCGCATCTTTAGTGCCTTGAGGTCATTCTTCATTTCCTCTGTTAATTCAGGTGCTTTCATGTTGAACCAGCCATCTCCTGTGGTTTTAGATCTCTCTTCCTGCAGGAGTTTAAATGTCTGTAAATATGACTAATTCAGGGTATTAATATAATTCAGGCTACAAAAGCCATGCTGTGTGTCAATAAAGACCATAAATAATCGAAGGTTTTTAATAGATTTTCCCCATAGGTTGACAAACTACCCAGGGCTCACCTTGCGCTTCAGTTTTGCAGCATGTTTTGATTCTTGGTATGGTGGTACAGTATCTTTCTTTTCAAAGTCAGCAACAATTATGCTGTTCTTCAGCAGCTACAAAAGCAAAATAAAAAGATTTAAACATATACACAAGCAAAGAAAATAAAACATAGCCAAAAGTCCCATTTGCATGCAATAAAAGGGCAGGATATTTGCTTCTGTCAATCTCTGTATTGTCTCCAGTTTTCCTGGATTTCTCTGCTGCAGTACACTGACAGAACTGTAATTTTGTCTTTTTGAAAATATACTTTTCCCGCACTGTCTCCAGATCCCTACAGGTAGGCAAGAAGCAAGTGTTTTTCTCACCATAGCAGATCTACTATTGTGGTTGGCCCCACACATCACTAAATCAAGCTTTTTCACATTAGATTTTTTTTCTGCCATCAACAGTGCATCCCAGAGTGAGCTAACAAGTTCAAATCTCCCACAAGTAGTTAGATGTGTGACAGGCTGATGCAACATGTCTATAATGGAAAATCAAATCAGGAAGAATCCTGTCATGTTTTTATATGCCAGTAAGGACATGGATGCCATCAGATATCCAAATCAAGAACAACTAAAGGCACAGCTAGGGCTCAAGCCAGTGTATCTAGAACAATTTAATAAAAAAAACATTGGGGGAAACAGCACTGGAGCAAAATATTTATAATAAATTTAACAATTAACACTTAATTACCTCATCCTGATTCGTCTTGTCCTTCAGTTTCTTTAGTTTGTTGGAGACAGACTTTGGTTTGCTGCCGTCAAAACTGATATACAGTCCCCCAAGCTCCTTCACTTTTAAACCTGGATCAATGGCACTGGACAATGATGTCCTGAAACAGATGGAACATGTAAGATCCTGTCTAATTCATAATTTAGCAAATAAAAACAAAACACCCTTACATTGCTGGCTTCCTGGTTGTGAAGAGAGCTTTTGAGTCTTCATCTTCATCGTCATCATCACCTTCCTCATCAAGAAAATCCTCTTCGGCCTCAATGGCTTTAGAATCATCAATGCTCTGCTCTTCTTTTTGAGATGGTTCAATGTAATACTTTTCACTAGGCTGAAGTCCAGGACGTGCATCAATAACAAACAGGTCATGATTCTGTGCTGAATCTGGTTCCCCTGATGTGCCTGGCTGGTTCTCAGTCAAGCACACTGCTTCACTCTCACTCTCCTCAGCATCCTCCCTGCAGCACTCATCTGACAGTCCTTCATTATCACTTTCTTCATCCTCACTGCTATCCAGCAAACCTCCCATTCCTTTGTCAGACTTAGTCTCAGTGTTTGAGCTACAGGAAGGTCCTTCCTCAGCTGCCTGGACTGGGCTCCCATCTTCTTTATTCTGTTGCTCAGATACATGATGACCAGCATGAATGTCTCCATGTTCTTCAACCTCCATAGCTTGTTCATCTTCAAAACTTTGACCAGTGGCATCACTGTAGATTACACTTATAGTTTGGCTAAGAGAAACATCTTCAGCCGCATTTATTGTTTGGCTAACAGAAACATCTTCAGCCGTATTTATTGTTGGGCTAAGAGAAACATCTTCAGCCGCATTTATTGTTGGGATAACAGAAACATCTTCAGCCGCATTTATTGTTGGGCTAACAGAAACATCTTCAGCCGCATTTAGGACCTTCTCTGCTTCAGATTTCCCAGCCTCTTCAGTAACACTTACACCCTTCTCTTCAAGCTTCAAATGTTTCTGGTTTTCTACTTCTATGGTGACATCATCAGCAACCAACTCCTCCATTGCATCCACTTTCTCCTCTGATTCATCAACTACCATTACACTGTTCTCAGTTTCTGCTGTATCGGAATGTATCTGGTCTTCAGTATCATATTTTTCTATCACATTTGGTATATCTTCTTCAGTCACACAAACACCCTTTTCAGTTTTCTTTACCATAGCACTTGCCTGGCTTTCTAGCCCATGGGCCTCCTCCATAAACTCAGGTTTACTTTCCATGGCTGGCTCTGGAATTTCCTCACACTCCTCTATGAGCTTAACACCTTTCTCAGCCTCCGTTTGTTCTTCAGTGCAGTTGTTCTCTTCCATATTCTCAGTAGTGTCAGACATGGAGACATCTCTAACTGTGCTAATTTCTTGTTTGCTCTCTTTTGCCAAAACTTTTGCCTCTTCAGTTGCACAGCCGATATCATCCTCCTCCTCATCAAGAGTTAGAGTAAGGTCCTCTTTAACATCCTCTAAAATGGAACACTCTTGGTCATCAACAATAACAATTTTATTCATTTCTCCTTCTGCCATCTCCTTGTGGTCCTCCCCATCAGATGCAGCTGCACTTACTGACTGGGACGTCGTATCTATTGGGTTTTCAGTCTGTCCTTTCTCAAGTTCACCTTCTTTGCTGTCTAGATCTTCACCCACAGAAACCACTGGAGGCATATTGGACAGATTGTGTGTGACCTTCACTTGGCTTCTAGTCCTGGAAGAAGGCACAGTATGGCTGCTACTGGCTGAACCAGTTCGACTACTGCATGGGGTGAGCTTAACCCTAAGAGAGCGAGGACTATCTAGATAAATGCAGGTCGATTCTGAATCAGAATCAGCTGCAATAACTCCATCAGATGTTCTCTGTGGACTTGTGCTAGGTCCAGAGCGACATCCCTCAGAGTCATAAACCGGGTCCACTTTGGAAGACTTCACTTTGCGGCCTTTAGTTTTAGCGGATGTAGAAGAAGCTGAAGCCTCAGCTTCACTTTCATCCAAGTGGATGGGAATTGGCTTAATGGGCTTTATTCCACGATTGCGCATGGACCTGCGGACAGTGGATTGCTGACGAGACATTGCAGAGGAACATGAATCGACCTCAGAGGGGTCAGCATCATCAAGAAGAACAGCTTTCCTCCTGCTGCTCCTGGTGGTCATCCGTGTTTCAACAACTTTGGAAAGAGATGCAACAGAGCTGCAGGACTCCACCTCAGACTGATCATTGTCTTGCAAGGTGGCAGACTCCTTTGGAACTGAGGCAGATTTCTTTTGGCTTCTCATGGATCTGCGGGGTTTGTTAGCAGATGCTGAAGAACAAGTATCTTCTTCAGACACCTCCTGTCCTGCCGCAGCTTTAGGTCTCTCTCTGCCCGCTGTTCTCCTCCTGCTCCTTGTGGTTGATCGCACCAGAGCATCCGAAGCCACAGAACAGCAAGATTCTGATTCAGAAACATCTGCTTCATGGACACAGTCTGTCTGGTTTGCAGTCGTCGTTTGACGCTTAGACCGTCTTGTCTCTCTTTTAGGTGGGCTTGTGGATTCAGTAGGAACTTTGTTCTGCTCCTCTGCTTCATCCTGCTGGGAGTCACTGGTTTGTTCACTCTGGGAAGGTTCGGTCACTATCACCGTTCTACGCCTCGTTCTTCTTATGGTGGGTTCCTGTTCAAAAAGCAACGAATACAGAAAAATATAAGAATCATCTTTTTTTAAATTAAAGCTAATTATGTCCTTCATGATTAAACCATAAACAATGGCAGCATGAGAGGCGTGATGTGAAATGGTTGATTTTTACAGGTACTTTCTTTACTGTAGTGATGAGGGGGATCATGGTTCACATTATATACCATGCAAATACACACTTTACATAGACAAGTACTGGGGCACACTTAATACTAATGTTTTTTAATTCAGTTGGCCCCATATTACAAGCGAAGGGCATTCACTGCTTCACCAAACTGAGACATATTGACAATGCCATGGTTACTTTGTGGACACAGTTTGGGGAATGCCCTGTTGTTCTCAGTGTGGAAGAACTCTATGAATGAGCACAATCTCTCACACAAATTTCAAAATCTAGTTAAAATCCTTCGAAGAAAAGTTTTGGCTGTTATAGCTGCAAAGTGGGGACCACTTCAATGTGTTCAAGTCTAATTTCATTCAAGTTCCTATTGGTGAAATGGTCAAGAATTCCAATACTTATGTCCATATAGTGTATGGGTTTTATTTATCATTTAAAATGACCAGTCGTCTCGCTTTACTTAAACAATCCTGCCCGTGGAATATATTAAGGAGTTAATAAAGTTGAGTGGATCAAACAACTACGATGCTGAACTCCCACAGCATTGATATCCTTTCAAACACGTTTTAGTATGGTGTAGATCGATGTCACTTTGGGAAAAGTACAGTTAACACGTGGCAGCAGAATCAGGCTATGCACATGCAATGTGGCTTACAATGAGTTGGGAAAGGGCGTTTCGCTCCCGGGTCAAACTTCAGTTTAACTCAATACTAAACCAAGAAGAGCTGATCACCAGCACACTTCTGTTTCATCTAACACAAACTGGCCAAATGTGTCTGTTCAGAATACGTGGTATTCCCAATTCAGCTAATGTTAGCACTCAAGCTACACATAACACATTTCCAACCCAAGATATGCAGGGCTTTTAATCCCCCACACTTCCACCCTGACAAGACTACATATCATTAACATTACAGATAACCCGGAGCTTGAAATAATGTCCACCAACCGGTGTTTCTTCTTCTGGGCGACTTGATGGAGAACCCACGCGTGTTCCTCTTCTGGTGGCCACCATCTTGTCACTGAGCATGCGCACTAGCTCACTACCGGTATGGATTTTAGTAGTGGTAGTAGTAAAACCTGGTATGGATTTACTGCATCCCGTTCAGGTACTACAACAGTAGTAATAGTGTTCTCACTGTTCTAACACACCTTTAAACAGCTGATGAGTTAAATTAAACACAGGGTTGGGGTCTGGATGCTGATTTTCAAGAGCATTTAGGCAACAGGACTGTTGTTGAGGATGTGGTGCAAAAGAATATTCATTCCTTCTGTATTTTGCACAAAAAACTATAAATGAAGCAAAGCAAAAACTACAATAAACTGAATGCTGGATATATAAATATCAAACAATGAAACTTGATATCAGATAAAAACAATCAACAGGACTCATTTGTTGTGCTTAATGGTCAGAATGGTCTTAATGGTCAGAATTGGTCTTTTTCCATGTTTAGCACTAAAGTTTAAAAACAAAGCCCTGCAACTCTAAGCAAAAACTTAAGTTATGACGGTACATGAGCATCCAAAACAAAATACCAAAACACTGACATAGTGTGACTTTTGAGCTAAACATGAAATCAGGATTCTGTGGTCAGTGCTCTTGGGATTTTGCAAGGTGTTGTGAAAAGAAAGCAACAAAAGCCATGTTTGAATTTTCGATTTATAAACCCAATTAAAAATGTCATACAAGTTCCATGGGCACAACTTCAAACAGTAATTACATGTACAGTACTGAGAGATCTTCAATCTGGACCCAAATACAAATTGCAATTATGCTGAATAAATAAACATATGTAAAAATATAGATATTTTCAGACAATCAAACTTGATATCAGAATTTTTTTTTACTTCTTTCCTTCAAGTGTGGAATTTTCCAGTGTTTTTATATATACAATATACACATGCTGTTTCACGTCATGCATGCCTACAGCATGTCGACGGGTACGCATTCAATATTTCAGATCTCGCTCGAGCATTTAGGCAGGGAAGCAATGTTTTAAAAAAATGTGTATATGAAACATAGCCACATATCTATGACATGTTTTAGGGTTAGCTGAAATTTATGTAAATGACACGGAACCAGCAATCCTGAAAAACGCTTTAAACACCTAAACAAAAAAAATTATCAATATAACTATCTTAAAATCCATTCTGTAAAATTCATTCTAAGTAAAGTTTTGGAATTATTCATTTCTACAAGGTCTCTGTCCTCAACAAATCAGTCACTCTGTAAAACAATTTATGGTTCCATGTTACTTAACGTGTAGAAACCTTCTGATTCATGTTGTATGCCATATTGTGTTGACAAATGCATGTCTGGAGTTCACCGACAAAGATACATGACTAGTCGAGGCACTTGAATGAATCCGAGCATGAGATCTGAGCGTTTATAAGCTCTGTTAGTTCGCTGTCAGTTATCTACATCATGTAAAATCATTAACATACCACAGGCTGCAGAGGAGTATGATACAAAGGTTGAATAACAACTTCCCATTCAAATCTAAGTGGTGAAGCACAAAAATATATTGGTCAAGGTTGGCCAAGAGTCAGCTATATTTCCACCATCGAGGGCAAAAATACAAGAAGAAATAATACAAAAAAATCACGCATAGATTTAATTGATCTTTTCAGTTGCAAGCTAAAATCTATTTTTGTAGATCTCATAAATCAGGTGGGCTGAATGTGGCCACCCCAGTCCTGCTGTATCGGGACATTCTACTGGGTGATCTTTTTAGCATGAACGAGGTAACCCTTGGCTTTGATAATCCCTCGGCTCTTGACGATGATGGAGTAGCGTAAGACCCAGTCCAGCCTCCAGTCTGCCACCTGCAGGTCCTTACCGCTCTCCTGCACCGCCTCCTGAAAGCCCTCTGTGCTGATCATTTCTGCACACAGTCAAACAAACACAATACACAGGGTTAGAAACTGCAAGACACATGGTCAGATGTGTATGAACTGCATATCTACTGGGTGCTGAATCACGGAATAATTTTGTGCAACACCTTATGTGGAATAAAATTCAAGTTTATTTATATAGCGCTTTTTAAAACCAAGTTGTCACAAAGCAGCTTTAGAGTCAAGGTCCGAGGCCCTAGTTAGACAAAGGTGACAGGCTAATATGCTACTTCTCGACTAAGTGTGATAATGCACTAACTACTTCAGTATCATTAGATTTCACTTAACTGTGTTACTTATCCATAGTATTTATATAAAGTATTTGTGTATATAGCACAGGGTATATTCACATTCGTTTTTTTATTGGATTTATTCTCTTCTGTTATATTATTCTACTATTCTCTTCTTGTCTTTGTGTGTCCTCACAGTCCTAACATAAGCAATTTCCTCCAGGATCCATAAAGTGTTTTGTTTTTTTTGAAAACCTATGCTACGGTAATTTTGCTGTGCATCAAACTGGTGTATGTCGTCTTTTTTTGTTGTTTTTGGTCACCAGCTGGGTTAAAAGCTACGGTGGCCCTGAAGTGCAAACCACACCAACAAATTATTAAACACAACAACAAATTGAGAAACACAACAAAGTAAGAAGCACAAAAACAAAAGAAGAAACACAAAAACAAAACTGAGAAGCACAAACACAAATGACGAATCACAAAAACAAACTGAGAAGCACAATTACATTAAGCATTCCCGAAAAGGGTAGATACCAGTAAGCAACACAAGACATCACTGATTGGACGACCGCACTGTTTGTCTTTGGAACCAAAAGTTACTCTGCATGTGGTGCATTTTTCCAAACATGAACATTACCGTGACACAAACATCGCTCTCGCTATTAGAGAATATTTTGATTCAGGAAATACTACATATGTTCACCTCGGCCTTGAACACTTCAGTCCTTCTCCGTGAATCTTCACATTTAGATGGAGCTTAATGAGACCTTTCCAAAGACCCCTCGTTTTCTATAATAGCCACCGCAATCAGAGTTATAAAAACTCGTGTCTCTATACTTTTGACTAAATTTAGTCTCATAACTCCCGATTGTGAGGTGGGGGGTTGGTATGATGGCAAACGGGGGGTCTTTAAAAAGGTCTCATTGAGCCCCATCTAACTGTGAAGTTTCATGGAGATTGGTGGTTGCCCGCATAGAAAAACCGCGACCACCTTCCATGGGGGACTGAAGTATAATGTTTGGCGAAATGTGTCACAGGCAGAGTAACTTTCGGTTCCAAAGACAAACAGTGCGGTCGTCCAATCAGTGATGTCTCTTGTTGCTTAAATTGTGCTTCTCGATTTGCGTTTGTGATTCGTCTTTTGTGTTTGTTATTTGTCTTTTGTGTTTGTGCTTCTCAGTTTTGTGTTTGTACTTCTTAATTAGATTTTGTGATTCTCAATTTGATTTTGTGGTTCTCAATTTGATTTTGTGCTCCTTAATTGTATTTTTTGATTCCCCATTTGTTTTTGTGTTTCTTAGTGTTGTTGCTGTGCTTTTCAATTTGTTGTGTTTCTACATTTGTTGTTGTATTTAGTCATTTGTTGGTGTGGTTTGCACTTCAGGGCCGCCATAAAAAGCAGTTAGTCAGCACAAAAAAGTATCAGCCTCAAAATGCTTGTCATTCACTATTCTTGGGTAAAAAGCCCTTCACAAAAACAACAGCACCATTATATCTTACAACGAGACATACTTATCGAGGCAATATAAAAGATAAGAAGGAGGGTGGAAATCCCTAGCACCTTTAGAGTCATTGTGTGTCAGCAACTGGATGTCGAACTCTTTGGCGAACGCAGTGAGGTCTGGAGGCATCACACAGCAGGAGGCCAGGTTCACTTGGTTACTGCTGGGTTTCACCTGTAGAGAATAAAGATCCACATCACTCATGGGACAGCGGGGGGTTATAATGACAGACTGCTGTTTAAAATTCAATGATACTGCTTTCAGGTTTTTTATTATTGTATTAATACCAATAACCATATGATTATGGAGATCCAGCAGTCTGTGGGGTTGTCTAATCCAGTCAGAGAAGGCTTAGGTTGCTACAGGATTTCATTCCAATTAAGCAGATGTACACCTGATTTCACCTGACCAATCATATCGCAGCATCTTTAAATTCCCCATATTCTACATGTTACTTGTTTATGTTTGCGGAATGTGATTGTATTGTGATACTTTAGAACTGCGGAACAAATGGCTGTAGGCAGAATCATAAAATGTTTTACAACATTACAAAACATGATCTGAAAAAAAGGTTCATTCTATGAATGGGGATTAACATAAGGGCTCTTCAATTTATCAAACAGCACTGCAACTAAAATATGTAGCAGGGTGGTCATAATATTAATACTTTGTGTATATTGTGCAGCCCTGGCTGGAAGGAAAATCATCCTGGGCAGGAACATAGATCACTGATACATCAAAATACCTTCATACATTTTTCAACTGTACTTGATTTTTTGTTGTTATACACAATTACAAGAATGTTAAGTCCCGTGGTGAAATGTTTGTTATGTGTATTTGTAATTTTTTTGTTAATTTGAACTATACTGTGATAATAGTTAAATCATTGGTATCATATTATATTACATTTACATTTACGACATTTAGCAGACGCCTTTTTTTCAAAGCGACTTCCATTCCTAGCTACAGGGGGCGCTCTTCCTGGAGCAACTTGGGGTTAAGGGTCTTGCTCAGGGACCCAGTGGTTGTGCTAGGGGTGGGATTCGAACCCACGACCTCATAGTCCAGAGGCAAGTGTCCTACCCACTGAGCTACCTCATTATGAAACGTATATATTATGAAACTGTCTCTGCTCTCTTGATATGACCTAATATTACAAAAGTTAATGTCTTACTGTAGATTTCCAGCCTTTCCTGGTCTTACCTGGGCCCAGTTATAGAGTTGCTCAAGCAGAGTTTTGTCCAGGTCTGAGGTCCCGATAGCTGCAGCCTTCTGGCTCTGAACAAGCGCCTCTAGCTCCTCCCACAGAGGCTGCAGGTGGGCCAGGGTCAGCGTCTCAACCTCCGGAAGTGGAGGAGGCGCTATGATCACCGAATCCAACTGAGATACGCCTAACGACACACACGCTGGACAAAAGAGACACGACAACATAGACATCAACTCAGAAATAACTCTGCAGTACTTCAATACATGCTACACATCACAATACATCAAAATCTGATTAGCTGGCTTAAGGGAAAGAAGCTGTGTCAGTATTTAAAAGGTACAATCAAACACTCTCTAGTCCAAACATTGTAACACTGGCACAAGATTTTAAATTATATTTCTCAGCCTAGTATCACATTCATATTGCCTTACAGTTTATTGTGTTTATACAGTAACTTAAGAATCCCAAGTGCCCAGTTTCAAAATTGCTATTTATTTTCTTTAAAATAGACTTTAAAATACACTATTTTTTCCCTTTAAAATACACTTTTAGCTGGTACTCACCCATGTCCACTGCATTTCTGATAGATGAATAGTCAGACTCACTAAGAAACAGCTTGACTGAGGAAAGAAGAACAGAGCATGTGATGACAGTGCACTATGGGGCCATAAACAGGCTACAAATGCCGTCTTTATTTCTGCATAGGTCAAAGGCAGAGAACCCCCACCAGAAACCTTCAGTTCCTCTCTCTCCTCCGGCGTGATGGCCTCTGTATTCTGTGGGATTGTGCAATCCAAGACACTGGGCAATTCCTGGGACAGACATACAGAAAAATAGCTGAGAAAGGACATGACAGGCACTTAAGAGGTGGAAGCAGGCCTCAAAAACTGCCAAGATGTTACCCAAAATATGTGCTCCTTTGACACTAAGCTCAGTACATGTTTTTGCTGTCGTGTTACTCCTTCCTGGTGCTTTTTCTGTGCGTGTAAAAACTTGAAGCCGCATAGCCAGACTGCAGTAGAGGAAAGCCTCAATAAGCCGTAGCTTTGTGCGAGTTAAGACCAGCACTCTCTTCTCATGAAGCAGACTGGGGCAGATTTGCTGAGCTCTGCAGCATGGAGCCCGCAGCCCACGCTGTTTATTTAAGCTAACTTGCCATGAATGATCACCATGACAGTTTTCTTTCATCACTGCAGACTTTGCGGTCGATAAACTTGACCGTTATTGGGCCTGACTACATCTAGCAGTTGTGACAAGAATGCTTTCAACATTTGAATGAACTTGAGCTGCACGAACCTAAATGTTTAGGAAAGCTGGCTTCCGTCAAACACAGTCACGCAAACCTGCGTCAGCGCACATGTGCTTCTGCATACAGTGAGTGATCGGACGTATTATTGTAGTAATCTCTATAACACTTTCATTAATCAGTCCAGTGTGCCAGAGATATGAGGTCCATACCTCCCCCAACATTCTACCGCAGGAAACTTGATTTTCAGGTCTCTTTCACACATGATTAAGTGACGTTCTCACCTATTTTTCAAGGTTTTGTTTACATTGTGTGCAGGGCTGTAACCCAATACTCGAATATTCGAGTATTTGTTCGGTGGGATGGCATTGGAGTTTTCATTTTGAGATTCGAGTATTCGAAAGAAGAAACTTTTTTTTACATGTGACATCAATCCCTGTGAAACCAAGCGCGTCTAGCTGCAGACTGCTGGAGAGTGTAGCTCCACTCTTAACAACACATGACGTCAGTTATAAAACTAGTGGATAAATACGTAAACCCTGGAATACAGCATTTTTCAATTGAAAATAATATTGACACCACATATTTAATGTTAATAATTAATAATATTTTGTTATTTATTTTAGTTTATTTATTCGACTCCACTAAAAACTCAATATGATCTTTCCAACGAGCCCGAGCACGGAGTTCTCCTCCATCCAGAACCGGAGAAACTTTCCAATGCGCTCCGGGTCTAACGGTGCATTTCAAAAAACAGCTTTAATGGGAGGCATACAATGTTCAATGCTCACTAGGGGCGTATCAAAAAGAAGACCATGGTTTGTCCTGTAAAAACAAGTATTTTAGCCTGAATGTGGATAAAAACACCACAGCAGGACAATTAGAAGATTTACGAAGGTGTTTGATTGGATTTGTGACCAGCAGTGAGGATTTTATTTGAAACTGAGTCCCAGAGAGACGCACCCAGGAGCCACACGGTGAACTGAAGTAAGAAAAAGGGTTTATTTTGCACTTCGCCGGCAGTGTTTACAGCTGACTGATGGTGGAATAAATGCATTCGAGTTTGTTTTGAGAAGTTGTGCAAACACTTACTGATTCAGTTGTTGGTGGGATCACTGCAAACCACTCACTAAGTGTTGCTCTGATGCAGTCCTGAAGCTGTGGAGAAAATGATAAAAGGTCATATTATATTTTTATATACTCGTGTTCCGTTTTTGTGCTGCACCATTATCCAGAGAAATGCTGCTTCATTTCAGTGTGTACTGTGTTTATGGCTGAAGGACAATAAACAATACATTGTCTTGACTTGTGGCACCAAACATGGATTACTAAGAGCTGATGAGGAGCTGATGAGATAAAAGTGCAGCCCGAAAAAGGATATTCTTCATGGAATCCTCAGTAAAGGCAAAAAACCACATCAGCTTTTAAAAGAACTTTTATAATGGTTCAGTAAATTGCAAAAAATATCAAAACTTCAGATCAAGGAATGATTTTCATTAATAGCATAGCAGGGCTGCACATTATCTACTTATTATTTTTGCAATAGTGATATTGTGCAACTGACATCACAACAATGACATCACAGAGGGCTGCAAAAGAGCCTCTAGCCAATCCGTGTTTCCGCCAGGGTGACTAATCACAGCTCCAGGTGTGCTGGTAAGTGATGTGATGAACTGAGGTGTTCATGTAATCTAACAAAAGTAAAATTATTTAGGATTACCTTTTACCATTATCCAATCAAGTGTCCTTAAAGTATTCATAATCTATATTTTTCTTATTTTACATATTCAAAAAAGTATCAGAAAACTTAATTGATCCTGGAGGAGTTTGCTTAAGACATTTTCCATGACATTTGTCTGTGTGTACCAAAAATACAATTCATTACTCATTGTAATTAATTCCTAAATGATCATCTTACAATGCTTGTTTATCTGTTCAAAGTAAACAGGCTGGATTTAATACTAATATACGTAAACAAGCTCATTCAAAATGCAGAAAGGGGAATAAAACACCCTTTAGAAGTTCGGTGTGAAAAAGTGAGGCTAAACTGCTATTTGTCAGATCTCCAAAAACAAGGATTTAAAAACAGACTTTTCCTGGAGCTTAGATTCCAGATCCAGACTGTATTGATACAGGAAGGAACATTTTGAAACTTTATTGGTAATAACCCAATTCAAGCCCTTTTGATTTGAGAAAAGTGATTATACTTGGCCTTTTCTATATTGAAAGGTATCACAGTAGCAATATGTAGCAGTACATTATTGAACCTTAGAATGTATGGTGTGAATATGATGCTCCTTATCAGACATTGAGGGGCCACAAATAAACTAAAAAGGGATTTCTAGTAGCGAAACTTCTGTCATTGTGCATTTCATACCAATCTGTGAGTTTAGCCCATTACTATCCCTGCCTAACACCAGCAATACATTAAAAACTGCAAGAGGACACGAAGGAGAGCAGCTTACAATTCTGTCTGCTCTGCCTACTAACCTATTCCTGCTGATCCACTTTTCATGAAGAAGTACACTACATGGACAAAAGTATTGGGACACACATCAATATGGAATTCAGCTGGCCCCTTACTTCTAGTGAAGGGCAATCTTAATGCTTCAGTATACCAAGACATTTTGGGCAACACCTTGCTTCCAACTTTGTAGACACAGTTTGAGGAAAGCCATTATCTATTACAGCATGACTGTGTCCCAGTGCACAAAGCAAGCCATGGCTGGATGAGTTCACTGTGGAAGAATGTGACTAGCCCACACAGAACCTTGACCTCAAATCCATTCAACACCGCTGGGATGAACTGGAACAGATATTGTGACCCAGACCACCTCATCAATGCCTGACCTCATAAATGCTCTTCAGCACAAATTCTCACAGAAACTCTAAGAGCTTGTGGAAAACCTTTAATGAAGTTTGATTGGTGGGGCCAACTCCACCTTAGATTCTAGGTATTTGAATGCAAATTATTCTGATACGTGTTGGTGGAATGGTCGCCCCAATACCTATGTGCATATAAGACCACAGTGGGTATGAGTGAGTTTCTGGCTGAATGGAGGTGGCAGGTAAGAGTAATCTCTGGAAGACCCCTGGGCATGGGTTATGGAACTTGCGGTTTATTTTGGACAGGTATGAGTTTGTGGAATCTGCATGCCGGAGAGCTTCGCAGGTGCAGACTCAGCCTCAGCCAACTTCAAACTAGACTGGTTAGAAACTTCAGCCCAACTCTGTGAAACCTAATATATAGCACGATGAACCCTGCTGTGCTTCCAAATGATAAAACAACCGATGGGTGATGTGTCCTGTCCAGGATTTGGCCTAATATAGCTAACAGACTGTCAAACATGCGAGAACAGCCTCGCTATGACGTCACGGAGGAGACATATATGTACACACACATACACACACACGTATTCCAAATAATACACGGTGCGAACTGTATTTTTTAAATAAAGACTAAAAGCTCGATATGGGGGGTGGAAAGCTGCTTTACCTCCTCACTTTGAGAAGAAGGGCATTTCTTCTTGAGCCGACTCCGGTTCACCAGGTTCCCTGTGTGCAGGTTCAGAGTCGTGGCGTGATCCAGTAACATCTTCGCGTAGACGTGAGGATCCATATTCACCCTGATTTCACAAGATGATTAATCAGATAAAATCGCAGGAATGTGTTCAGTCTGTTGGGGAAGCTCAGTATGGCCCCGCACGCCCCGGTCCCTGGTTTTGGAAATGACTCTGCACTTCAGCTCCCACTCCACTCAGGACCAGCGAGACTAGCAGCAGCACGCCCCCAGCGCCGGGGCCCGGCATCTTGCAACACCCGGAGTGGATTCGACGCCAGAATGTATTCTGAATAGTCACCCCGTAGCTCTGGCACCGAGGTAAGGACTATAAACCAGGCATGATCACCATGACGTGGCACATTTATATCTTAAATGCCAAAATGCACACTTATGTTATCTTTTGAACAGTTACAACATCGCTGCATGTAACAGTGTAGTCCCTACGGGAAAAAAACAGCTTGCAAGCCGGTCAACCAGCATGACCAGCTCAAGCTGTGTTTTGGAACATGGTAGCTGGTTAGACCACCCAATTCCAGCTTATGCTGGTGGCTGCATTTTTCAATAACTGATTCAATTGATTTGTTGCTAGTTTTTCATGAAAATGGTCAACAATTGTTTTTAATAACAGCTTCCAGTTACAAAAGATGTCCAAAGCCTGTTGTGCTTCATGAATATAGCAAAAACAACACATTCAGGAGGAGAATTCACTTTATTTATGGGAATCATTCAACAATGATTATCAAAACACATTAATTTTTTTTTGTCCCTGTATTGATATGTGAACAAATATTTAGTGTAATTAGTTGGCAGAAATAACCCTAATGAACATTACTGAACTAAAGAGTAATGTCTAAAAAGTAACTAAAAAGTAAATCCAATTTTTTACCCTCCAGCCTCTTTTGAAAGCAACCTAAGAAAAAAGACACAGCTGATCAATCAATTGTACAGCAAATAAAAGTCAGAAAAATCTAACAAGAACCAGTTATTTGTTGTAGTAGCATCTCATCAAACTCCATTTCCACTACCAAGGTAAATTGTTACTATTTTTGTTCTATACTGAACCTATAAAGACACTGTGTCATTTATGTTTCCTTTTTCAATTGTGGTGCTGTGAAATCAGCATTAGAATGAACGGACTAAGCAAATGGTGTATCGCAAATTGTGTTGTTAGTTTGCACAGTGCATCCGGAAAGTATTCACAATCAGGCCTGTGTGGTAGAGTGGCCAAACGGAAGCCACACCTTAGTTAAAGGCACATGGTAGCCTGCCTGGAGTTTGCCAAAAGAGTTTGTGAACTGTCAACCTTGAGACGTTATATAGAGAAGTGTGTGCCTTTCCAAATAATGTCCAATCAACTGAATTTACCACAGGTGGACTCCAAATAAGCTGCAGAAACATCTCAAGGATGATCGGGGGAAAATAATGCATCTGAGCTCAATTTTGAGCTTAATGCAAAGGCTGTGAATACTTATTTACATGTGATTTCATGGAGTTTTATATTTGTAATAAATTTGCAAAAACTTGCAGTAAACTTTTTTTTTACATTATCATGGGCTGTTGTGTGTAGAATTCTGAGGAAAAATTTCATTTTGGAATAAGGCTGTAACTGTCTATTTTAAAATGATAAAATCTGATGAAATGATTAAATGAATTTGAATACTCCTGCTTAAGATAACTACATTAAATTCTGCTACTTATTTTTCAGTTATTTGTATGAGTCAATCTGTCTTTCTGTCTGTGCCAGGTTACATTTTTGTTCCCTTTAAAGAAACTCCTGTTTTAGGCCATTCCATTTGTGTTAAAGATGACCATACAATATGCTTTGAGAGAGTACAAGAAATATTAAATGCATGGATTAACATACCTAATATATTTCAGCAATCCTTAAGGCTATTTTTTACTGATAAACAACAAAAATAAAAACATAGCCACCCAATCAGATCCTATTATAAGAAGCTTGAGATTTAAAGCACCAGACAAGCATGCAGTTAGAATAAACTAGATCATCCACAAGTGTAGATATTAATATAGTTGTCCTTATCATTATTGTGCCTTCAAAAAAAGTGAATGCCAATGGTAACAGTTACAAAATATTAAAAAGCCTGTAACTAAAGAAGCATGATACATATAACAAACAGTGGTGAAAAATGTTGTCATAAATTATCAAAACATATCAGCACAGCTAAACTGGTTACCAGCTCAGCCAGTCCCCACCAGCTAGGCCAAGCTGGTCGACCAGGCTCAGCTAGTCCCCACTGGCTCACGCAATCCCCACCATTTCTGCCAAGCTGGTCCACCATCTCACCCAGTCTCCACAAGCTCAGCCAAGCTGGTCCACCAGCTACAACCAGCTTTGACCAGCTAAAAACCAGCTTGAACCAGCTACCATCTTAAGATGGTATAAGCTGTTTTTTCCAGTGACAAACAAAAGTTTTTAATCATCATTAGGATAGGAACAGATATGGAAATAATAAAAAAATGGAGAAGAAATAAAAACCTCATTGTGAGTGAAGTTAAAACTCACAAGCTTCTATATTTCTATACATATTATTTATTTAATAGAATGACTCAAAGTGGCTTGTAGTTACACGTGAACACCCCACACCACAGAGGTTTGAATCTGGGTCCTGGCCTTGTGTGTGAGAAATTTGCATGTTCTCCTCGTGGTGGAGTGAGTTTCCTCCGGGGTCTCCATTTTGTCCCACAGTCCAAAGACATGTTCATCTGGTGAACTGGGGATTCCAAATTCACTGTAGGTTTGAATGTATGGTGTGTGTGTGTGTGTGGGCTGGCGTCAGTATGAGGGAGTGGGCTGGTGTCACTCCCTCGCACTTATAGACCCCAGGAATTCCTGCGTTTTCTACCAACTATAATAAGGAATGAAAATGAACATGAATGTACTGTGCAACAAGATACAATTTCTGTAGACGTTTACCTTCTGTAACTACAAGTTTAAAATATCTTAAGCAAATAACCATTAAATTGAGTTCTATAGTGGAAACAAATATTTAATAATTATATCAAGTGGAGAATGGATCTGCTGTACCAAAACCAGTCTTTCCATAATTGATTCAGACAGACAAACACGACAATATCAGAAGGATAACCAGACAAACTGACAGTCAGGACATAACAAGACACAAGCAGACCGAGCAGATTGACGTACAGATGAAAGCAAGCATTAATCTTTGGGAAGAAGGCCAGTCTGCAGAGAAAATGTGATGCTCTGGGCAGTGTTCTGCCAGGGAACGTTCATGTGGGAACCACTTTTCTAAACAATGCCTCAGACCCCTCTTCGTGGTAACGGCATTCCGCAATGGGGGTGTCCTCTTTCAGCATACACCCTGTACACCCTGTCACACTACAAACAATATTCAGGAATGGCTTGAGTTCAAGATATTGACTTGAGCTCCAAAGTCCCTGGTTCTCAATCTGATTGAGTATCTATAGGATGTCCTGGACAAACTAGTCCAATCCATGGAGGCCGCATCTCACAGCTGCTGCTGGTCAAAGCTGTATTATTGAAACAAAGGGAACCAACATGGCAGTGATTTGATTGTAATGGCTGTTCGGTGTACACTGTATGTACATCAGTTAAAAAAAAAAGAACTTTTGAATTAAAAAAATGTGTATTCTTTTGTCCGCCTTTTGCTTTAATGATGGTGGGTGGAGGTAGCTCAGTGGGTAGGACAATTGCCTCTGGACCATGAGGTCCTGAGTTCAAATCCTACCCCCAGCACCACCACTGGGTCCCTGAGCAAGACCCTTAATCCCAAGTTGCTCCAGGGAGACTGCCCCCTGTAGGTAGAGAATGGAAGTCACTTTGGATAAAGTCGTCTGCTAAATGCCGTAAATGTAAATGTAAATGTGTACAACTAAGCTGGCATGAATTCTACAAGTTTGTGCAAAAGCATCTGATCAGAAGATCAGACCATGAACTTCCAGGAGAGATGAACTAAAAGAGCAGTGTCTTGTTTGCATTTGTAAACTGACCCAGAAATAGTGCAAAAAATGTAATTCCTTGTTGTTTACAAAAATAAACCTGAATTTAAATGTGTTCTCCAACTAATGGAGCCCACTGCATAAACATCTATATTTGATGACTGTACATTTTTAAGTTAGACGTAGGGTTAATTTTTTTCTAAAGATGGAGCTTCAGTAGTTTTTAATTGGAGAAAAATATGGTGTCTAACATTTGTATTTAGTGAGTGAAGAGACGTGATGAATTAATGTTGCACGCTTGTTTTATACATGTATTTATCCATCATTTTGTATTTATTCATTTAAAACGTATGCATAGAATTTTGAGTTGTGAGTCTTATTTGTATGTACAGTACAGTTTTTTGTATGTGTGTTTTGCATATTCAAATGCTTCATCCTCATTTGCCATAGAACTCTGCACAGTGTGTCAGAAAAACACCACTGCATGCAATTCTCAAGCAAAGTAGCCCCAAAGGAACACGTTAATTGTAAGTAGAATGATGGCATTAATATTGCAAACATTCTTCCAGATGTGGTCCTCCTCAATGCTGGTCAGTTTCTTCTCCAGAGCCTGCTGTTCCTCTGTGCTTAGCTTTGGTTGCGACGTTTCAGAAAGCCCACACAGCCACATTCCCACACGCCTCCAGCACGCAGGCCGCTCCCGCTCCAGACCTGAGTCAGAGACAGCAGGGCTGGAGTTTTCTGCTGTAGTTGCTGAAGTTGCCCATGGATCCTCCAGATCCACACGCTGCTCCTTGCTGTGTCTCGTCCACCAAGTTAGACGAACAAGCTGTTGAGAAAATCAGCCTGGTCAGTTAAAAAAAAAACAAACGTATCTGTCATTTACAATTAATGGTCTGATGGCTGTCACTGAAAAACATGTATTTATGCACCACATGAAACCCTTATATAATTGTGCCAATGTCAAGGGACTGGGGCATTCAAAGGCATTGCCCCCCCCCACTACACACTAGTGTCACTCATAAAAATATAGTTCATGTTCGAAAGAGCCCCCTCATAGTCAGCTAGATGCCAGCTTGGTAGATGCCTGCTTCAAGTACAATCACACACGAAACACAATAAAATGTGAGCTGTGATTTAACATTGTTTCTCCCGTATGTTAAACTCAACAAATGAACTGAAATTTTACGTTAAAATATGAAAATCATGCTGTATATAAGACTTTCTACAGGGCCAAAAGGGTCTCAATAATAACAAGTGCTTAATATGTTTGTATTTGTGAAAGAGAGAGAGAAAGAAAGAGAGAGATAGAAATCTTTACATGTTGGTCTGGAATAGGGTCCGTGCAGAGGCTCACTGCAGTGATGACCAGCCCCGTCAGTGCAAGTAGAATAAGAGCAAAGTAGAGGTAGTGCACATCCTTCAGCAGAGCAGGCCGCAGGTCCTCCTGCCCACAGGAAGGGGTGCCATAGACAAACTCCATCACCATCCGTATCACTCCTATAACCAGACCCACCATCAGACCCCAGAACGCCCCCTGCAGAATTAAACACACAACACAAGTTAGAGAACACAGGTCATTACATTACAATTAATTTAATAAACGTTGATGGTGTCAGTGGACCAGTAATCAGTACCGAAGGATGACACACCTGTTCATTCACTCGCCTCCAGAAAATGGCTGTGAGAAAGGTTGCAGTGATAGGAGGGGCCAGGTAGCTGGTTATGGCCTGGATGTAGTCAAACAGCTGTCCGCTATTGGCTGACTGGATGATTGGGATCCATAAGATGCTCAAGACCACAAGCAATAAAATGAACACTCTGCAGATGCAAAAAACAGGGAACAGAGACTTTCTGAATAATGAGAGCACAAAGGTCTGCATACACTATTAGTCAAAAGATTTTTACATTTGTTCAGCATGCGAAAGTAATTGAATTAACTAGAAAATATGTAAAATAAAACAATTTATACTTTAAAACTGTCATTTATAGTGGGGCAAAAAAGTATTTAGTCAGCCACCGATTGTGCAAGTTCTCCCACTTAAAATGATGGCAGAGGTCAGTAAT
>JBBKCR010000016.1:9309111-9323991 GCA_037577295.1 Ladigesia roloffi
TCTGCCATCATTTTAAGTGGGAGAACTTGCACAATCGGTGGCTGACTAAATACTTTTTTGCCCCACTGTATATGTATTATCCCACTGACTGTCACTTAAAAGCTTGTTAAATATATACAGGTATCTGATGCTCCTCAGTAGAATTATATTAGGGGGCTTTTTATAGGTTAGTAGTGACGAACAAAAATATGACATTTTCTGGTTAATAAAAGTGCTCAAATTATGCAAATTGATTAACGAAGTATTGCCAAGTACTAAATGCATGTATTTTAGTAAGGGAGTAGAAAACCACACCGCAGGCAAAAACATGGCAAAGTGAAAGTGAACATTTCTGAACAACACAAAATTATCTCCCTGCATTTAAACTTATTCACAAGGGAAGCAGAGGGCAGCCAGCTTGGGGAGCAGTGTGTGGGGATGGTACCTTTCTCAAGTGGGACCTGAACCCATGACTTTCTGATTGAAGGGCAGATGCCCTAACCACTAGGCCACTAGTGCATATTTTGTAAACAAATCCAATATATATCCAATATAATCAGTGTGCTATAAATAAATATTTGTAGGTTAGGCTTATTAATGTCTTATAAATAAGACTTATAAGTATGTATCAGTAGATCACTGACTGCAACGTGTCCTTTTTCTACATATTTTTTTGTTTCTATGCACAAAAACAGTCATTATTCATTTTTACACAACATTCTTCCACCCTTCTTCTGATTGGGTACCTTGTATTGTGTTATTTCCCAAGGTCATTTTTCGCTAATAAGCAATTCCTTAACAAATCCTGGAGTCCTGATGCTGTCAGCAGCAGACAATGAAGTCAAACATTGGCGATAACACATATTGTTCCTACCTGCCTACGACCATGAGCTCCCTCTCTGAAGCCTGACGTCTTATGCGCTGCCAGATGTCCATGGTGAAGAGGGTGCTGCTGCTGTTAAATATGGAGGTGAGGGAGGACATAAGAGCTGCCATCATTACTGCAATCATCAGCCCTCTCATACCTGCGTGGCATATGGGACATAATAAGGAGACAAAATAAGGAGCACACATAAGCAATTAGTAGACAGCAGCTGTTAAATACTTATAACATTTAACATATAGCAAAACCCTACTACTTTTCTTATGTGTGCACCAATGGTGTTAAAGATACAAAAATCTGAATCTTCATTTTTCTAGGAATGGAATTCCAAAATACAATGTGTTTTATGAAATTTCAAAATTGCAAGCCATGATTAGTCTGCATTATAATTATGTTAGCACATATTTAATGGCAATACTGGGTGAAATAGTATTATGGTCATAAATGCGACTTTTCAAAAGCAATTAACAATTTCTGACAAAAATTGAAGTGGAATGATCAGCCAAATATATTGACAGATATATGCAAAATTATGGGTGCCCTTTTCTTCTATCGTCTCTCCAAAAGAACACACTTTTGTGCTTTTTAAGCACTGTATATTATTTCAATTGAACATACTGGTGAAAAGAAAATAAGGAAAAAGTGGCTTGTGCAAATGTAAACGCACTCTCTGTTCAGTGTTTTATTTTCTCTGGTATATTAAACACAGCAAATTAATGGGATTTGCGCACTAAAGTTTCCATTATCAAAATGCAATGTGAATGCATTTTGCAAGGTAAAAACATGTACTGGGGTCAAAACTTCTGCATAAAACACAAGGTAGCCATACCTACTGGCATGAGTTCCACCACCAGTTTGGGGTAGGCGATGTTTGAACAGCCTACAGCAGCTTTACATACTCTAAAGCATTCTTCAGGATCCACACATCCCACCTCATCTATTTCAGACAAGCACACAGGTGAAAGTGTTTATGATGGATTTCCTGATTATATCTTGGTAAATGTTTACAGATACTATGATCTTAAGCTATTTGACGTACCTGGATATAGCGCTCTGCTGATCATGCCGGGCATGACGATGAAGAACATGGGAAGGATCTTCAGGTAGCCTCCCAGTACTGAGCCTCCTTTAGCATGCGACAGGTTTTTGGCCGAGAGGGACCGCTGCACTATCACCTGCAGATGTGTGGCAGCAGAGAGCAAAGGTAAATTACAGGAATATTATCATTAATTCCAGTTAACTATATGTTTATTTTCGTCAGTAAACAACTCAAAGTGCTTGCCCAGCTAGCTAGAGCTTATGGGGGTTCATTAAGATATACACTTGCAGCCTGTAATCCAGATCATAGAAGTAAACTGATGTGGTTTGACTTGTAAAAATCTAAAGTGGACAATAAAACTGAATTATGGCCTCACATTTAAACATGTCCTGACCTACTAATACTTTAAATAGTATTATTATCAGTATTATATAAGTATCAATCCACAGGGCATTACACTCGCAGCTGTGTCAAAAAAATGAAAAGGGTTTAACTGCATGTGTGACCTTTGTGACACACTTGCCTCTATCCTGCAGAAGAAGGAAACTGCTGTCACCATGGCTGTGAATAGGCCCTTTGATTTACAAGCTGTGTTTTCATCATGAGGAAGGACATATTTCAAGCTTTACTTTTATCACATGCTTTGTGAAATGACATCATCAGATAAATATGTCTTATTCACATTCCCAAAATGAATAACTGATTGAAGCGGGTTGTAGAACAGTTGTTTGCTGTTGTCTTTATCATAATTAGCCTATTGTGCTTACACAGAGAGTTTTCCTGAGTCTGGATCGATGCACACTATATGCTGTAGGGTTTTACAGCCCGATTCCACTCCCCATGAACTGCTTTGAGCCTTCATTATGCTGAGCCCTCGTGATTGCACAAAAGAAGGCAGAGTGTTGTTGAGGTTGGAATGACACTGGGGGAAGTGTCCACTGTATAGCTAAAAATACGCCCTTACACAAAAACCAACAGTAAAAACCAAATACACACTCTTCAAGCCTTTTCTTTTGTATTCAAAATAATATACATGATAAAAGAGGGAAGAACCAAAACTAGGAGGCTACTAAATACCACTAAGGGGCATTAATCCATGCACATTGTCTGAAGCCTAACAATGTGTACATTACTTGAAATACAAGTTAGTCCAGACTATCAGTAAGGACCTCATTAGTGGTGCTATTGGTCTTGCTCTTACCCTCTAGAACCCTATGCCCAATATTACATCATTTTTCTCAAGACTTAATTAGATACTACCATCAATTATATAGTATTTAGTACTTAGAAAGGTTTGGTTAACTGCTATGCAGCTACTTAAGTTGCTTGAGTTACTTAAGGGCACTCCTTTGCTCATTTTTCAATAGTCATAGACAGTTAGTTGATTACCTGGTCACTGCACCACACCCATGTAGCCAAGACAGTCAGCCCAAAAAGCAGCCCTGGCCAGGGTAGATCTCCTGTCACTGGGTCCCGGAAGATGTGGAAGGCATCAGGACGAGGGAGGTGGCATGTAGTGTTTGGAACTGTGATCGCAGGCACAGAATTTGCGTACTGCTCCAGTAAACCCTCGTACCAGCCCACTTTATCGAACGCTGTCAGGGGAAAACGTGCAATGAAACTAGTTCAAATAAAAGAAAGCTCACTGATTCATAAATTTACTTCCATGTTAGTAAAGTTGCTGCAAGTTTGATATGATATCCAATGTGTTCATTTTAATTAAGCTTTTCTAAAAGTGAACAATAAAATCTGCTTTGTAGGCGTGTTAACCATGTAAGTGTAAAAAAGATACATTTCTTAATTAATCATCGAAGAATGAAACATATGTGGCTACTCATAGTAAAACACTGCCAATAATTTGAAGTACATTTGGTCAAGAAAAAAAATATTATAATTGATTTTCTTCCTCTCCTCATTATTGACCTGCTCTAAGATCACCAGTCACTTCCAGTCAAAGTTTCAGTAGCATCTAGTCATTCTAGGTGTTTACAAAAGTGGTAAGATGAAGGTAAAGTCTTTAATTTAGCATTCATTAATAGTTTGTTGGCATAGTGGTAAGATTTAATCACCAAACATGACGCCTGGAGAATTGTTTGCTTCTCTAATCTTTCTCTCTATATGAACCTGTTTCCATGCAGGTTTACAACAGCTCCATTACAGGGGATTTGGGCATTTTAAAACATGTATATTTATTGCCCAATACGTTACAGTCAACACAATTTTGTCTCATTTTTGTATTTTCTCATTTTTCCCATGTTGATGAGTGAAGGAAATTAGTTTTTTTGTTTAACCCAATATTATTCCACAAAGGTTTGATTTTTCATTTCATCAGTGCGACATTGATCTATTTAACTATTATTTTTGCCCATTTTACCAAGGATACCTATATCAATAGAGCTAGCTAATTTATACCTTACTAAAATGAATGGGATCCATATATACTCCATGGACTGGATGGGGCCCCAAAACATCCTTTCTTATTTATGCATAAATTACACACTAGTTTCATATTGTGAATATAAAATTGTTAATCATAAGTCCTAACCAATAAGTCTAAAAAAAAATAAACATTTAATAAAAGTAGAGTTTAAAATTGTACCTATGAACATGAGAACAAATGCTCCAACGACCATAATGACAGTCTGTAATGCATCAGTGTAGATGACAGCTGTCAGCCCACCTGCAATTTAACATCAGTAATTCATGGATCATCTGCAGCAAAAACATGGGCAGCTTAAAATATAAAGTGTTATAAGTTACCTGCTATAGTATAGAGCGCCGTGACTGCGAGGAGCACTACAGTGGAGACATATAGGTCCCATCCCAGTGATACCTGAATGAATAAAGCTCCAGAGAAAATGTCAGTCTGGAAAGAGCAACATGTAAAGGGAATTAGACTTGCAGTACATTTCAGAGTTCATATATGTCACAGGTTAACCATAAACCCCTGAACTGCTCTAGCTTTTGACATTCTATGGCTTATTATTCAGCAAGTACCTGATTAACTACCTTAGGTAGGACTATCCCCAAAGAACCACACTGAACAAAAGGAAAAAGTTAACCATTACTATCCATTTGTTGTGAACACGTCTACCTGCATCTAACAGAGGTGCCACAGGAGACTCTAGAGTTAAAATAGCAGGTATAGACAATGATGGAGGGATAGGTTTTGGTGTGGGCGAGTGTAGACTGGCTGTGTGTAGAAGGAAGACAACAGTTACTGCTAGGGAGGTGAAGAGCACATCTACATTTATTTTCCTCTTTCAGTGTCTGTGCTGTTTCGAGGCTTTTTATTACCTTAGGGGATTCCTAATGTTTGCATACTAAATGCAGTAGTGATGGGCCAAAATACAAACTCATGGATTCTGTCAAACCATTGAGGCCGAGTGATGTAATGCTGCTCTCCAAAATATTACATAATATGACACATGAAATCATAAATGCCCGTTTTAGGACAGAATGGCCCTTTAAGTTGCAATAGAGACAAATGGAGGTCTAGACCAAATAGTGTGCACATTTCAAGTATTACTAGGTTCTTAAGGCTTACTGATATCTTGGTGAAGATGTAGAGAATGAGGGACAGCACACTCATATAGATTCGAATTCGCTGACCCCCAAACCTCTTCCTCAGATATTCGGGCATTGTGACCACTCCAGCAGAAATGTACACAGGCACAAAGATCCAGCCTAAGGCGATGAGGACCCATGCTGCCTGTCATACACAGCACAAAATCCTCATCAGACTGGTTACAAATGCTGTAAGGAGACAGTGTAGTTTGTATTAGGGGACTCTGTACAGCCAAGGATCTCTTCCAGTATGAAATATAACCCCAGGGAACCCAATATATTTTATGTTAGACTCATTAGCCATTAGGTTTTATTAAAAGAATAAGCAGCTGGCTTATCTCTTATGATTTTTTGAGCATATATTGAATATTGTCAGAACTTAAAGAAAGCTGACATACTGTTCTGTTACAAAAAGAGAATAAATAGTCCTTTTTAATTACAAGTTTAATATATCTGACCTTTTTATTATTCTGACATATCACACTACTGTCACTATTATTTTCTCTTTCCCACTAATGTCATTACTGCCTGCAGTAATGGACTTCTCAGTGTAATATACATTTTTCAAATGACTAGATTTTAGATTGCACATTCAATTTGATCCAGGTCAATAAAATTTGTTGTCAAGATTCTTTCATTTTCTGAACCAACTTATCACACTAAATGCAGTAATACGTGTGTACTAATTTATTATATGAATATATTATAAATACATTCTAAAATCTATGTATTGTATAATCCTAATAAAATTTTTATGATAATTGGTGGGGGATAAAGTGAGGGAGTGAACAGGTATATCTATTTTGGATGTAGTGTGGCAGTCTCTACCTTCATCACATCCTTTTAAAAATGCCAAAATAAATCAGGGACACCCTGGCTATACATCATAGGCCCCACTTTAAAAACCATAGTACCAGGCCATGAGTGATTTGGAGAATTTGCGTCAACTTACATTCCACTCGAATCCCCCAACAGCGATTCCACCTGCCGCCCCAGTTCCTGCTAATCCAATGAATAGGCCACTGCCCACGTTACTGGACATTAAAGAAGCACCAATCTGCCAGGAAGTAAGACAAAGTCAATGAAAAAATTCTAAAGAAAAGCATGAATCAGGCAGTCATTACTCTTGATGGAAATACCATCTATCAAAACGTGGTCATGAGAAGTGGAGCAAAATACAAGGAAATTTTGAGCTTTCTAGTAATATATTTTTTCCTGATGTATCACTTCTGAAAATGGAGGATGAAAACAAAACTACTTCCTTGTACACAGATGCATTTACAATAAGCGATAAATAATAGTGCATGTGCGTGATATTGGTTTGCTGCAGTATTTACTGCTCTTTATCTGCACTTTACTGGTAACTACTATACTGTATCTCTGCACTTCTGATTAGAAGGCATTAGCATTTTGTTGGTTTTGTACCAGTACTCTGCACAGACAATACATTAGAATGATATAAAAATAGCATATAAAATAGTTGTGCATAAAACAGCACAGAAAAAAAGAACCCCAGAAACTCACAGGCCACCATGTCATAGATCTGCCTGCTAAGAAATATCCTCCAACTGTCCCACGGTTGGCCCTGATGGATGACTTTTGAAGGGGAAAAGAATAATTAAATAAAGATTTTAACGAAATGAATCTGTATAAAAATCTAGCGCATAGACAATGGTGAGTGGGAGGGATAACATTCACACATCTTCATTCATTATTACACATACAGCAGCCAAGAAGATAGAGTTTCACCTACCCAGATGCCCACTGCCAGCACAATCACAAAGTAGACCACAATCACTACAACATCAGGAATCTCCAGTTTAAACTTCCCATTCTGCCCAGGCTCCACCGTGCCTGTTACAAGCTCAGGTGCAGCAGTCATTTTAAATGTGCTATTACAGAAAAGAGTGTGAACTTTGAGGCTGGTGTAGATGCGGTCAATGATTAAGCAAGTCGTTATCAAAAAATGTTGAAAACTCACCTTATTGGTTATATATAAACCGGAAACACTGCTGACATGAGGATGCACTGTTCAGAGACCTGTGCACAGACAGTTACTCGCCTATTTGCCAGCAAATGTGCCCTGACAGTATTATTGTTTTATTTTTTCAGTATAAAAACTTTAGGCTTCCTAAATTCAGCTAAGAAAAAAAAGAAAAAAGAGGCACACAACCAAAGTAGATTTGAAAAACCTTTAATGACATGATAAACAAGAAGCACAGCAGTATGAATCTGATGTACATGTGAAACTGTACAAACATACTGAATGACATGAGGCATTAACTTCAGCCCGTTCACGTTTTCTTCCAGAACTTGCTGTAGTCGTCTACTTTGAAGTCATCTTCAAAGTCTTCCTGCTTCTCCTTAACCACTGTCTTAGGACCCCTCTTTCGCATCCTGGCCTTCCTCTCCTCATCTGAGAGAGTGGTGTAATCCACAGGCATCTGGGGAGAAGAATGAGGGGAAATAAACAAAAAAAAACAAAGAAAAAGGGTTTGTAGGTCACCATTAGAACAAAGACTTCCCTCTCTAAAATAAATAAATGTATTAAAAAACAAAGGTACAAATATTACTTAGGAAAAAATATACTAACCATAACTATTCTTTTAGGTTCCTTGTATCTGATGTTGATTGTGGATCCGTCTGGACGCACCAGCAAGACGGGATAGACCCGCTCATATTTCTGTCTTCCACAGCGCACCACTGAGGTTCTGTTGGCGTTTGAATGAGTGTGTGTGGTGTGAAATGAAGATGCAGCAACTAAACATCTCTGAGAGACCACTTCCTGAAGACACCTAAGACAGAAGAAAGACACAATCAAAGAACTGTATCCACAGCAGTGGATAAAAAAAGCTCAAGAAGCTACTCGATATCAGACACTGCTTCATTTTATAGTGAATAGAGTAGCATATTATTTTAATGATTTATACCTTATTTATATAGAAGTTTTATTAGACATTTTTAAATTTTAGTTGCTCAATCTTCCAGTATTTGACAAGAATAAAATCTGCCGTTTATGAATAAATGGATAAGCTCAGAGTCACAACCTTCCAGATAAATGACAACCACAAGAAGGTTTTATTCAATTCCAGCGAACCTCAACAGGACTGCTCGACAAATGTTACACTAGAGTGGTATAAATAGAGCACGTGTAGCAGCACAGGTTTGTAAATAAAGCTGACATTAACCTTCATCAGCCTCTTTGGACTTCATTCTACAGTGTGAACCGCGTTATAAATGCGACCCTTATTTAGAGAGTAAGTATTAAACATTTATCTAGTCTATAAGCTCCTCCGGAACCACACTCAGTCTCAGTAGCCTAGCCGTGCTAAGCTACCCAGACACTGATAAGATTGTTTAGTTACTCACTTAAACAGACTACTGCCACTCCAATACAGTTTCTGAAGAGACATTTTCAGAACATTTACTCGGGGTGTCGCGTTACTGCATGCAGGAGAAAACAATCTCAGAGGACCAGAAACATTAAGGTCATCAGCAGACTACACAGAGCAAATGTGCTAGAAAAACGTCTACCGTACAGAAACACAGGGCAGAGCATGGTTCCCACTGCCCTACTCTCATCGCTACACAACTAAACATAAGAACGTATAAACTATACACTATATGGACATACGTCTTTGGAAAAAGCTCGTAATTATTTAATTCAGCCGGGCACCTTACTTCCAGTGAAAGACAAGCCTAATGCTTCAGCATGCAACTCTGTGGACAGTTTGGGGAAGAACTGTGTCCCGGTTCATAAAGACATGGCTGGATGAGTTTGGTGAGGAAGAACTTGCCTGGTCTGCGCACAACCTCAACCCCATCCAACACCTTTGGGATGAACTAGAACGAAGATTTTAGCCAGGTCTTCTCATCCAACATCAGTGCCAGATCTCATAAATGCTCGACAGAATGAAGGCGTTCTTCAGGAGAGGTCAAGTGTTAAGCAAAATATAAATGCATTATGAACTCTGGGACATTACACTGCCATCACTCCTGAAAACGTACTTACAGATTACATAACTTAAGATGTAATTAGAAGCACACATTTTCCCTTTTACCATGTACTGTTTACTGAGTGTGTAGTTCATATACAGGATAGTTATAACAGTTCAAAATTATTACATCAGTTAAAAACAGATAAAACATTTTTAACACTGACAAAACAAACATTTTTTAATCATAATTCTTTAGGGCTGATGTACTTAACATGGAAGTGTCCATATTGTTGTTTCTTTAATTACGGGACAGGTACATTTATACGTCTGATAGGCACAGTAACAAAGGCATCCTGTTTAATACTTAGAGGTAAATAAAGTTATATTCTTGGAACATTTTGGTACATAATCCACACAAATATCATAGGAGGACTTCAGGAGGGATTCAGAACGGGCCCTTTAGGTGTTTGTGTCACAGTCATCAGCAGGGGGAACTGTTCTGCCATAATGCTGCGCCAGTCTCTCTGCTTCTCTGTGTCCAGAGATTAGAGCACCCTGCACTGTACCATATAGTGTCTTTATGGTTGCCTCTCCAGCAAACAAAACCTGAAGTTCCTGAAACACAGATAACCAACTCATACTCAAACCTTTACATAAATGACTACATAAAAGTTCTATAACAAAAATCCTTTGTCTGATACTTGCAAATGAACATAAACTGTTCTTATTTCAGTATAATCCCTGTGGCTATCCTGAAGACTATATTACAAATTCTTTGTTTATGCATTTATCTACTGCATCTAAAAATGCTATTGCTTTAATTAGGACAACTCTACACGATGACTATTGAAACAGCAACCAAGTATAATTACAATAATAACATTAATAACTGAGTAATATGAAAATGTGTTCACCTTGTTAGGGTTCTCCATGCCCACCAAAGGCTTAGCAAGAACATCCATGACCTGCCCATCTACACCAACTGGGATAAAAGTGTAGGAACCGCGTGTGAATTTGTTGCTGCGCCATTGTGTGCACAGAATATTCTTTGGTGCAGGGACATTCGAATTGCCTAAAAAATGACGGAATGAACATTTTTTTATCATTTTTAATAATTTTCAATGTTTGTGTTTTGTTTTTTTCACCGTATCATATTCTTGTTGCAAGATCATGTGTCCAACTCTATTTTGATGCATTTGTACACAAGTATTTTCCAGTGTATCTCTAGTACTTATTTGATTACTGCCCCTTTAAAACTGTTTACAAGTAAATGTCTCTGCTCTGATTGGCTACCCACTATTGCATCATATCAAATGATCAAGAGAGCCTGAACAATGCAGGATTTTGTGACATCACAAAAGCAGTTGATTCAAAACAGTTTTGGTCTTTTAGATAAGTTTCAATACTGGGGAATGATCAATGCATCTTGAAAATTTTGAAACATGTTACGAATATGTACATCCTATCTAAAACCTTTTTCCCAAAAAGTAAAGACATGTAGTTTTTCCTGTGACACGAGTCCTTCAAATGGTTTACAATGAATTTACCAGTAAATATTCTGATATGTTCAGTGATAGCACTGGATAATTCCTTCTCTGTCATGTTTTCAATCATGTCTGCAACATTTCCAGGACACCAACCGATCAGGACATTGCCAAACCTGGAGAGAGAAACAAATGTAGCTCTTCATTCTAACATCACATGTTGATTAAGCTTATTTGCATGACTTACGGCTTGTTATTCAGCTACTACATGAAAAACAATGCAAATAACTGAGCTACAATTAAGATGAAAGAATGGATCTTTTGCAACATGAAACTTCAGCGTTTAAAAATGCATGTCTTATTGTAGTTCAGCGCAGAAGATACCTCTCCTCAGGTTTCATGACAGTGAACTGGTTCAGGTGTTTCAGCCACTCAGTTTGATTGGTGGACACAGATGCAACAGAGTCGTCTTCCCAAATAAGATTAATGCGACTGACATTCCTGTCCCAGAAAGCTTCCTCATACTCCAGAAAGATCTTGGCAATATTGCCAAAAGAAAGTTTATCTATCACTTCCACCTTCTCTGCTGGGAGGCTGGGGTTAAAAAGTGTGGCTGCTTGAGCTTTTAGGCAGCCTGTAAATAAAAATGCACTATTAAAGAGCCGTGTGGGTCACATGCCCCGTCTTTCCAGTAATCAGGTGAAGAATCAAATACAATAAACTGATATAGAGCTTAAACAAATTTGATTAAACTATGTATTCAGAGAACAGTTTATTAACATTAGAACAAAGCCGTTAATGGCAGTTACTCTTTAAGGTCGTGGAGTAAACTTGGACTTTTTCCGAGCAATCCCCCCATTCTATATTCTCTTCGGATGAACCCACTTACCGAGAGAGACTGTGATGATGACATGGTCTGCCAGAATGTCCTCTCCTCCATCCTCACACACCACACGAACAGGGTACACCTGTCCATCTCCACCAGGGAAAGACCTGTCCCACTCAATCTTTCCCACCGCTTTATTCAGCAGCAAACGCTCCTTTGGGATGTCCTCCGCTAGCTTTTCCACTATTTGAAACATGAGCCTGAAATAGAGAAACATCAGTTCAGGCATGACAATGATGGTTGTGACAAAACTTGAATTAAATTTCCTGTTGACCAAATTGCCCCACACCTCAAGTGTACTCCTCAAACTAGTTATGTCCTCACTTTAGTCTATTTTTATAGATAAAAGTGCCTGAAACTGAAAACACATCGTTCAAGATTTAAAAAGATAAAAAAAAAACATTTAAAAGTCGTCTATCATGCCCAATTTTGTTAAATAATCTACCACACAACATGATAAGTAGACAGTTAACAACATGACCTCACACACTGCGAGCGTGTGGTATTCAGGTTGGATCTGTTACAGGAGCGGATCACATTCATTCTTCTTTAGCTGCCAAAATCGGGTCCAGTTCTATTAGCCTGGTACCAATAGTCATCATGCCCTTTGGGCTTGCCATGGTTTGTGGTAGGCGTGAGAGAAGTTACCACTATGAAACACAATGTACTTAAAATGTGCTTAACTCTACCTTAATTTACCCCTGAAAATATGCCAAACACCTTAATTTGAATTAAGTGGCCATTAATTTGTAAACCGTTCCCTTAATTTTACCTTAAAAGTGATTTAATGTGTGAGTGTGAAACCCCTTAATCCTAAACAGAAGACATTTTCTTCAGGAGGGTCAGTTATTTAAGGGCAAATTTTAAAAATAAGGGAAAAATTCAGTAGTTCTACCCCTTAATCAGCCTTAATCTGTGCACTTTTGCACTTAATTTTCCTTACTTTCCTGGAAATTAAGGTAAAAATTAAGGTTTTATTAAGGGGTAAAATTAAGGGGTTTAGTTTCGTAGTGCATTAACAGAAGAATTAAACGAGAAACACTGAACTAACACAGGGACTAAAAAAAATACCAAAATAAAGCAAAAAGGGTAAAATACTAAACAAAACACAGAGCAAATGTTATGGAGCAGAAATGCCAAACCAAAACCATAGTAGTTTTTTAAAGTAAATACCTGTGCAAACCTCTAGCCTACACACCGTGTGCTAACAGTCTTAAATAAAACAAACGACTTACAAAACCCAGGAAGCAGAATCAGATTTTTTTAGTTAGACTGTAACTTTATAATTTGTTACTAGGTTATATTTTCACGTCTCTCGATAAAAAGGATGCGATATATATGAAAAAGACTAGTGTTTCTTGCTAACCTTTGGAAAAACCAGCCAGACTCCAGTAAAGCCAGTTTTAAATAACCACTGTACAAGTGAATTCAAGCCCCTAGTCTTTCTCTCTCAGTGGAACAGCATCCAGGCTCTAAAATATAAATTTTAAGCTCTTGACAGGAAATGTGGAGTGCGGGGAGGACAAAGAAAAGGATTTAGAAACACTGAGGGAGAATTCGAAGGCTGCTGAAAGAAAAGAGACAAGAAATATTAATTTAGCAGAAGTGATAGACTTAATAAATCGGAAGGTACATGTTTTGCTGGATGTATTTTTGACGTCACTTTAATTGAACCCATGTGTGTATGTGGTGCCGAGAGTCATTACCATTGATCTAGAGCCAGTCTTCCTCCGAACCACTGGCCAAGCTCCTGGATCTCCACAGCCGCAGCTTCATCCTTCACAGACACAGCAGAAACGCTATTTTTGGATGGGTTCTGCGTTTCGGTAACAACGTCTAAGATCAGAATGTATCTGCTCTCATTCCGGTGATGACACACAGGCAGTATATCCTCCCCGAGCGCACCATCACTAAAATACATTCGCACTTATGCAACTCTTCCGATGAGTCTCGCAATAAAGCGGCACACATGAAACGCGGCGCAGCTTTGGCAGGTGAAACGGTGCCCTTAGGTGTGATTGTGTGTGTGTGTGTGTGTGTGTGTGTGTGTGTGTGGAACCTTGTGGGTATTTCAGATGAAACCTCTCATGGCCTGTTCTGTCATCACAGTGAACAGCAGATGAATGATTAATTGATGAAGACGGTAAAAAGGCAATGTCACTGTTTTGACACGTGGCCAGCAGCTTTAGTCGGCCCTGAGGCCTATTCATTTACGTAGGAGAGCACGGCATTAGGAGGAGATTAATAAACATTCTCTTTATTCCCCGTATACATTTGGGAAATATATTCTCTGTAGATAAGAAGGATAATGATCGCTGACAATTAACACCTTCTTGTGGTTAAAGTGAAATCACTACACAACTTTCTTTTAGTAATTCTCTCTGTTCTAAAACTGACTTACGCTTTAATCCACATCCGAATGCCTTTTAGTATCACTCTCACTCTCGTCTGTAATCTAGGAGTGATAATCAGTCATTAAAAACATCCACAGTAAAGTTCACTTCTTATTTATGAGTGAAGTTCCAGTTCCAGTTCCAGACTTCTCCTTTAATCCATTTTATCCTGTCAGTCACAGTAATGACTTGGCGAGGGTATAAAAAAACAGAAATAAATTGGAACCAGTTTTTAACAAGTCAGTACTGAAATATGGATAAGCTCTGGACCAGCGGTGCTGTAAATATGTTTAAATATCCCAAAATATTTGTGATATATCAATGGATTTCTAGCAAGTATTGGTCTCAATGCAATGTCACATGTTTAGCGTAAATGGTCACATGACCGTGGCTGTTTAATTTGCATCAGGCGGCTGCACTGAAACCCCCAAAAGGCAACAGCAGTGACTGGTAAGATAACATAGTGCATGTAAATATACTTACTTGTACATGTGGCCAAAATGGATGCAATTCATTACAGACAAAACTCTACTTATAAACCCTCCCTCTGTCACACATCCAGACCACCAACAGTGCAATACCCTGGTGCTCCTTTTCCCTGGTTTAATTCACTATTAATATGTGCATTATCTACTTAAAGCGATAGTTCACCCCAAAATGAAAATTTGATGTTTATTTGCTTACCCCCAGGGCATCCAAGTCGAAGGTGAC
>JBBKCR010000016.1:9324091-9347965 GCA_037577295.1 Ladigesia roloffi
ACACACACACACACACACACACACACACACACACACACACACACACACACACACACACACACACACACACACATCATGCACGTAAAGTGTTCTGATATTTATCTCTTTGCTATCACCACATTACCACTATAATGAGCTCTGATGGCGTAGCACATCTACGTGATTTGCTTATCTGCCTTTAAAAGCATTGTGGCACGCTCCAGTGAGTGTTCTCCAGAGAACACATTTAAAGACATATTTCACATTTTTCTAAGATCTCACCTTTTTCTACTGAAGTCATGACATTTGTGTGGTTGCATACAGCTAATCTAGCTCTTTTTACAAGACCACATTTACTTTATCTCTTACTGTGTTCTTGTTGATGTGTGCTTTAAGACAGATATATATATATGGACTTTTTTCACATTTACAAATGGCCAAGTTGATCTAATCTGTTAAAAGCCAATTGGCAGGGTGTAGCAAATTTTCTTGCATTTGCAGTTAAAAAAATACTCATTTGTCATATATTTTACTGTGAAGACAAGCTCTTTTGCAGAAATTGATAATCGCATCTTACCATGTAACTATTACAACTACTCTAGCTTTAGACACATGCAATAGTGAACCACCATTAACTCAAATATTGCTCTGAAACAATGAACTGAGAGTACATATGAAGTCCCACATTTGAGGGTTTTATGACATTGAAGGACACATCAGAGGGCATTAAAGGTTGACTGCACCATTTGCTATTGTTGAAAAGTAGAATCTGCAGCGCTGGATAGTACAAATGGACTATTGGGTTATTCCACACCCATTAGACAAATTTTGTCATTCATGTAGGATATCTGGATTCTTTGGAAGGCTTCAGTGACAGCCAGGAGCACCACCATGTTTAATTGTTTCCAGGAGGGTCAGATCCAGCTCTGATCTGGTGGTGTGTGTGACTGTGGCTCATCGTCCCGAGTCATGTGTGAGTGACACCAGGAGTGTGGAAAAGAGGCAAGAATACCGCAGGGGGATTTCTACCCAGCCATAAAAATCCCTCAGTCGCAGAGATCTGTGGATTTTAACTTCTGCGACCTGATCCAGGCCACATGAAAAGCAGTAAGAGTGAATGGGGTGTCCCATTTCAAGGCTCTCGACACCATCCAGGTGCTCCAGGTGGGGCTCTCCAGTGTGTAAATAAACAGGTTCAGGTACTTAGGTCACATAGAGGGTCCCTGATGAAATCCCAGGCCTCTGTGAGGGTTTAGCTATTAAACATAAGGTAGATCACACACAGAGCTTATATAAAGCCATTAGAAACACAGGAAGAACGTCTAGGGAGTGCGCTTCAAGGGCTTGCTTATTTGTTGTCGGTCTGATCCCAAAGCCGGGGAACACAGGGAGGTGTGTGTGTGGTTTAGTGTGCAGGTTCAGACACTCCAGCAGGGATTCATAATCATCACCAGGGAGTTTCCCGCTTCAAACACGACTTTCCATGTTGGTGACAAACTCTCATGTTTATGTATTTTTGGTTAAAATATACCCCAATGTTTTTAATGGGCCCATATAATGGAAAAAAATCATTTTCCATTTTTAAATAAGATGAGGTGTAAGAGAAAATTGCTATATATAATATATTCCATTCACCAGTATGTATTGAACTGTTTCCAAACAAATGCATTTGCATATACCCTAATATTCTGTGCACCGCTGTATGGCCACCCTCACTGTTTAAAGAACTGTTAAAATGTTTGACTGCATTTTGAAAGAGGCACCATTCAGAGCAGCCAATCAGAGAAGAGCTCATATCATGTCTTAAATGCATCATATATGTATTAAAGGCATATCAGTAAAATCAATCTTAAAGGTAATAAAAACTATTTGTGTGTGTTTGGTTTAATTGAGGATAGATATTTATGTAAAAAGTACTTTAAAATTGTTTTTGGTACATGAACCACATGAACTTCGTAAGACGCCTTAGTGGTGAAACAATGCATTAAAAAAGAGTAATGCATGAAAAATGTAAAATATGTATCTTTTAATGAAATGTATTGAACTATACATTCCATTAACATCATTCAGCATGGAATCTCCCCCCTTGGTAGGAATGAGATCATGACTTGATGTCAGACTTTGAAGAAAGAGAGTATCATGCTCTGAGATTGAGTTTCACACAAATCTCTCTTTCTCTCTCTCTCTCTCTCTCTCTCTCTCTCTCTCTCTCTCTCTCTTTCACACACACACACACAAACACGCACACACACCCCTAATGTTTGATCCTACTCAGTTTACATATCTAGTATGTCTTCACATTTTTACAGCTTCCTACAGCTTCCTTCTTTTTTGAACACAAATGTATGTGTATGTTTATCTTTCTAGAAACCAAATGCCCTCTGAAAGATGGAAAAACTAGAAATGTACTGAATTTAGAATCGAGAAAAACAGGAAATGTACTAGACCAATGGCTGTTTCATATATTTTAGGCTCATAGTTGCTGATGGCAACACTATAACAACACAAACACTTACACCTGCCCACCCACACACACATGCATGCACAGCCTGTGTGAACCCACAACCTTACTATTTTCTCCCCCTTTCTCCTAATGAGACAGAACGCTCCAATACTCTTGATAGCTCTCATTAGCTTTCTGGCTCATTGTCCTGTTTTTTGCATTTGAGTGAAAAGTCGTTTAATCAAGAAGAAGCTGAATGCTGCAATAAAGATAGAAGAGTTACAAAAAGAGAGACAACTCAAAAGGAACAAGTGAAGAAGGAGGATTAAATCCCATACAGGACAGGTTTATGTGCTCTGTCTCACAGGGTGAGATTGAATTGTAATTACAGGAGCACTCAGTGCAGCTGCATAAATCAGGTCAGATGAGCGAAACCCTTTAAAGGAGACAAACAATACTGTCAGAGTCATTGTTGGTCTCAGCAAATATAGATATGACTAATGCATTTGTGGTTTGACATGCATGAACAAGTGAAAAACCTTCCAGAGGTTATATCTATCAGTGAATGTAGACGTGCCCATTCCGTGCTAGGCACATGGAGGCTCCACTTTAATGCCCAATTAGTGGTGTCCCAGGCAGCCTGTGGAATGCTGAGGTAAATAACTTTTGGAGAGAGCAGAAGGAGATTGTTATCTGCTGTTCATGTGGTCCGAAAGGAGGTTCCTTTCAAAATGGCAGCCAAAGTCATCATTCCTTTTGCTCTCTCGCAGAAAGAACACATCTCTGTAATAGCAGTAGAGGTGTCATTTGTATTATTGTCTCACATTTCTGCTCAGGTTAACAAAACACAGCCAACCAGTGTTCACATCACGCTCCGGGGTAGACATGAGCACCCTGCTTATCCGTCAGCAAGGCCTCCCGCAAAACATTTATAAAGATTACACCCGACACCATGATCGCTCAGCCTTGTTTTCACTATGGAGCAGACTCCCCTCAGATAACCTGCCAGCATTACATAATCCAGCCCTCTTGGAGAAATGCATCTGAGCATAAAGTTATGTGTCTTGTCTGAGTATAAAACAAAGTGACTGTGGAAGCAGATTAATGAAAGGCAAGCTTCTTATCTCTGATCCCATGTCTTCAAATGGGAAGTCAATAAACTGTACAGTTGAGAATATATGGAGTGCATGCTGATGTGTCTTCATGCTAGTGTTCTCAATGAACCCAGTGCACCCATACCAGTGTTCAAAGTGTGCTTAGTATACTTAGTATACTCACACCAGTGTCATCAGTGTACTCAGTGTATTCATACCAGTTTGCTCAGTGCACTCACAACAGTGTACTTAATGGACTCAGTGCTTGTGCACCAGTGTACTCAATATACTAGGTGTTCCCATGGTAGTGTATTTATTCCAGTGTACTCATACACATGCATTCAATATGCAAACAGAACTCACAGCCATGTACCCAGCGTACTAAAACAAGTGTACTTAATGTACTCATTATTCTCTTGCTAGTATACTCAGTATGCTCAGTGTACCCAAACAAGTACACTCAACATTAAACACTGTTAAACACTATACATTTCTGTCTCATTAAATTATTTTCATTTATGAATTATTGTAGTTGTTAATATTGTAGTAATTCATATTATTATTATAAATATTTAATATACTGAATAGTTAAGTCAAACACAATCATTTCAATTTCAATTTCAATTACTAATAATGACTTCTGAGGGCTAAATGTTTGACAATAATGTGGCCTCAGATGATTTCATATCCTGTATCTTTAACATACATTACTGTAGTCATATCAGTGAAGACTTTACTTAAGTGTTCCCATATTATTGTAGTTATGGTAGACTTATCACTCATCCCAGTGAACTGTACTCATACACATGCAGTCACTATCCATAGTGTACTCACAGCCCTGTACTCAGTGTACTAATTCCAGTGTATTCAATTACTTTATTCTGGTAACACATGAGATAAGTATTAATCTAGTTTACTCTCATGGGCTCCACAGAGTTGAGGATGATGGCCGAGGGGAGGTTCGCCAGCCTGCCCAGGAATCTGCACATGGGGCGCCAGTGCCCACTGGCCTCCTCCATGGACCTGCTGAGCTCCAGGCCCGGCACGGCAGAAATGCTTCCTCCTCCTGGATATCACAGCGTCTCCATTCATGGCACCCTGCCTCGCAAGAAGAAGGGAGGTGGCAGCGCCCCCACTAGGCCATGGGAAATATGTGGGTCACTGCCACACCCCAGCCGATGGCGTCTGCCCTCGTCTCCACTCATGCACAACATCATAGATGAGCACCAGCCTTTTCATGTTGCCAGGCAGGACTCTGCAGCGCACAGGTGAGCTCCTCAACTTCAACACAAAGAGCCTCCTCACACGCTTGGATCTAATCACTGTTGCCCGATCCCCATAATACGTCAGCTGTGTAAACGGAAAGACAACTTATTGTGACAGAGCCAACACAGAAGTGGAAAGATAAAAAGAAATACATCACTGTAGGCCAAGCCCATTGGTCTGCTGAGGTTAAATTAACTACAATTTTTGAATAAGAGTAAACATGTAAAAAAACAGAGATCATTGTTTATTTAACAGAATAAATGTTAGCAGAGTAACTGATTTTTCTTTTGTGGTGCTACAGGATGTCCCGCAGACTTTTATTGCAGTCGTAATAGAGCTTCCACCAATCTGATAATCAGTTTAGCCCTGATATCACAAGGCAGTACAGGATCAGATAGGAAAAGATCAGAAGGAAAAATGTCTGATCCAACAAATATAATTAGACAGCATACAGTCCTACTGTGTGATACCATTTTGTTAGCTGCATGGTTCAGGTAGGATGTCAGAGTATTCTAATTGTTTGTTGACAGAGTAACTTAATTGTGAAATACTGGGAAATGTTACAAAAAATTATTTCATACTTTTAGTGTGTACACAACAGAGCTTGTGTTTAAGGCTGATTTTGCATATCTCTTAAATTCTACCCCCTCACCTCAAGTAAACTGGTTATCCAACCAGTTAATACTCATTTAATAAGGTCACGCTTTTCACAAAAACTCAGAATGCCTCACTTAGCCCTCGTGTTGTTGGCTAGCACAACCACCTCATTCCGAGATTTGCAGGAGGAAATATTTAAATGTAGGCGAGCTCAGCATTTACACTATAGACTGTTTAGAAAGTTAGTCTATACTGTTATCAAAGGCCAGTGTGTTCCTCCATTGTTGCAGAGATTCACCTCAAACACTCTTCCCACAGATACAATCCCAGTCATAACAAAAGAAGGAGCTCCAGGTGGAAATCCACACAGTCACCTTGTAAAATCACAAACTGCTCTTGTGAAACTGCAATGTCTCATAAATGTTCTTCGTTTTCAAGGCTTTGTTAGCATTTTCAGTCCATAATTGGCTTTTAAAGTGTTATCAATGTCTCAACTAAATCTGTAAATCTCAACTAAATGTCTGGTGTGCATGTATTAAGCAGAAAGAAGTCCCAGCTGCTTTTCCCGTAACAGTGATAAACACGAGTACATGACACATGGACGTGTCAGAATGAGCAGACCTCGCCCCTTCAGCCTTCCTCACTATGTAATTATGTGACATGTCCTTCTTTCACCACTGACACTCCTGCTCAAAACAAGCAATGCATTCCTAACACATTGATATCTTTATAGTCATAGTCCCACCTCTGGTTGGAGAACTATTTAGGAAAACTGAAATGACAGCAAGAATAATTATTAAGGAAAGAAGCTATCAACTACTTTTCAAGAGCGGATGTTACACTTGGCAAAGACTGGCAACCATCTAGGGCCCTCATATACAAAGAGACAAATGAAAATACACATGAGATATCTGTACGGATACTGACTCATACTAATCTGAATTTGGTATGATAAGTACTGCAACGCAGATAGTGTTTGAATTGCTCGAAAGAACCGAAATGCATCTAAATTGCACCTAAAACTACGATACAGTTGGTGTGTCCTAGTTTTAATGAAGCGGCACATACCACTGGAAAATTCAGCATTAATGCACACTAACGTTATTCCTGTGAGCCCCACAGTGTGCTATAGAATATTTTTATTAATACTGCAATTTATTAAATAAAGAATAAAGCCACAAAATCTGCAGTATGTGACATGTTGTGGTAGTTACTCAGGGGGTGGTGGTGGCTCAGTACCATTGGGTCCCTGAGTAAGACCCTTAATCCGAAGTTACTCCAGGGAGACTGTCCTCTGTAGATAGGGAATGTTGGTTGCTTTGGATAAAAGTGTCTGCTAAATGGCCTACATGTATAAAAGAGTTGATTTAACATCATGAACTAAATAGACAAATGCTGATGACTGAAACCTCAGCTAACATGACTTGTATCTTCTTTTTATCTTGTGTCTTATTTAAGCAAGTAGTTAGTCAGCTGACACCAAATGTGATAAATTCATGAAATTAGGCAGAAAATTTTAGTCAACTCAACTATACAAATGTAAAATGAACTTTTCACTTCTTATGAAATTTAGCTGTGTTTTTACCTGACTGTTTAGGTGATAAAATGCTCACATAGTAGAAATATGATTTTAGAAATTAAATAGTTCTTCACATCTGTACTTTATAGCAAAATTGGGATATAATTTGCCTTTATAGCAGATTATTCGTGTTACTTGTTACTTTGCAAGTGCATGGACACAGTATATATTTTTCTTATTATTTCTTATTTATTATATCTAGGTCTTACTAACAGCTTAGTGTGTTGAATCTTGCATTAATTGCGGTCAGCTGGATTGCCCCAGGTCCACTTTACTGCTTGGTTTAATTGCCAGGAGACAGTAACCAGGCCAGCTAAGATATAATCACATATTACAGGTCAGCACTAGTCTGGCCTGCATACTATCCCCCCACAGTCTTACTACCTTACTATCTAATTCCTGTCTCTCTCTCATTGCATATTACTTTCCACCCTGCTGTGTCTCCATGAGGCTAGTCTTCTCTGACTCTGTCTCCTTGCTACACCTCCGGGCGAGTGCATCTATTCGCTATCGTCTCACTGATTTTATCAAAGCACGCCAACAAAGCTGCCCTGTTTGGATGCATCTTCTCTTTAACCAGGTCACATTTCTCTGATAATATCACTGGGAGACAATGGGAAACCTGGCCAAAACAGCTATGTGCTCTTCAAGACATTGACCATCAGCATGCTTTAAGGACAGGAACACAGCACAGACGTCTGGTGCAAATTGTATTGCCTCATTCTCCTAACTTTAACCTATACTGCAAGCCAAATAATATACATGCACCATGTTCAATCTAGTATTTCAATAATACTTGATAAATTATTGAATAAAACAACAGATGTTTTTCATATGAGTCTTAATATAACAATAATAGTAATAATAATAATAAGGAGTAATTCCAAACTATAAAATGGTATTGTATTCCTTTTCTATTTGTTACTGAGTAATCTATAGTACCTACCTACTATTGGAAGATAAAATCTATGTAGCGTAAGAAGCAGTTGTCTGGTTGTAAAATAAGCAGCAGTGTATATGCAGGAGGAAAATATTTTTTCTGATATGTTCTTTATAAACGTTTATTTATACAGCATGTTATCATACACAGAAGGTCATTAAATGTGCTATACAGCAATGGAAATTAAAATATGGATATATTAGAGAAAAATAAAACAAGATAATTAGTAGGGTAAAAGTAGTAAAAGAATAGGTAAAATAATATATATGCAATTAAAATGCATTTAAATTGCAAATATCTGAGGAGAATAGTGCTGTTTTTTTAAAGCTGGCTATGCTTGGTGCAGATCTTATAGTAATGGGCAGTTTGTTGCAACAGCGTGCTGCATAATGACTAAATAACATTTCATCATGTCTAGTTTTAGATCCTCTTACCACTAACTGCCCAGCTCTTGCAGATCTAAGAGACCTATCAGAAATATAGACTTCGTATCAGAGATGTTCGTGGGACCCAAATCACCAAAAGCTAAGTTCTTCATCCAGGATCACACCTAGGTTTTTTACATTGGTAGATGTCTTAAGTGCTCTTAATTCCAGGAGAGCACTAAGAATCGATCTTCCCTCTTCATTACCAATCAGAATTATCTCAGTTTTGTCTTTATTTAATTTCTATGCATCCAGTCAATTACTTATTTAAGGCAATGACACAATGAGTCAAATGGACCAAAGTCACTTGGTGAAAGAGCTAGATAGATCTGAGTGTCATTTGCATAGTTGTGATAGGACACATTATTCTCTTTAAGGTTTTGTCCCAGAGAAAACATGTATATATTGAATGGACTCCATGTGGCATTGCATTTTTTTTTATTCACATGAGCCAATTGTTACAAAGGGCCCAATTTTCAGGGTGGATCGCACATTGTCTGAAGTCTGAAACGCAGTTGTCTTTGGGAGGGGCCAGCGCAAAACGCTATAGTGCCTGTAGGAAATGTGAATATTGCGCCTGGCGCATAGTTCAAATGGGTTGTCTTAAATGAGTAAATTAGTCATGGGTGTGTTTGGGGTGTAGCTTGCAATAAACCAATCAGAGTTCAGACTCTTACTCCCTTTAAATACCCGGCGCATATTCCATGGCATGCTGTGTATAATGATGGCAGAATTTCCTGGATGTCAGGAAAGATTCTCCAGTGAAGAAACTGATTTGCTCGTGCTTGAAGTGAAGAAACGGGAGCAAGTGATCTTTGGGGACGGACGGAATCTTCCCAAAGCCCAGTCAGTATCATGTTATTAATTTTCAGTAATTTCTCCAGTAAACTTAGTTTTGCAAGCATTATATATATTTTACAAATAATCATGGTGTGATGTTTGTGATATACATGACAATGTCCTTCTTATAAAATAAGCAGCGTGTGCGCACATTCACAAATTCTTCCATATCCCAAAGCGTCAGGCGTCCATATAATAGCCGTTGAACAATGCGCGAATAAACAAACCAGGTTTTTTCTGGTCAGTGGTGGAATGACTTTCACTTCTCATAAAATAGCAAATTCGCACTATGCGCCTCGCCACACCTCTTCTTTTCAGTGACACGCCCGACACAGCGCAATGCCATCTGCTATCTTGACAACGTACATTTCTGCCGGAAAAAAGAACGATGCGCCCGCACAAAATAGCAATGATGGGTTGCGCAAGTCATGAAAACATGGTGCGCCATGTGAATTTTAGGGTCTAAAGTGTCTCCTGACTTCCAGGGCCATACCTGAGAACCAAACCCAGTTTTCAAGTCTGTCAGGCAGGATATAATGGTCAACAGTATAAAAAAAATGCACTCAGTATCAGGATCAAAACTTTAAAAGCACCAGTACAGTTATTTTACATGCATCTGTCTTCAGGTGAACACCATTTAATACCTTGGCAAGAGCCGTTTCTGTGCTATGATGTGATGGTAAACACAAATCAAAAGTCCTTTAAGCATTTATTAATTAGTTTATTTTCTGTTACTGGTTAATTCTTACTAGGGTTGCGAGTACCTGGAGCCTATTTCAAGACAGGGACTGTCTGGGACGCCAGTCACTCGCAGGCCCCAAAGATTTAACCTGGAAAAATTCTGTGAGATGAAACCAAATTTCACTGCAAGTTATGTAGCTGTGTGAAATAGGGTCTGAGCTGTCTGCTTTAAAAAGAACTGTCTGAATACAAGACTAATATATCACAGAATGTTTAGCACATCATGTGCTCGTTCTGGTTAGGAATGACACAAGGGATGATTACTTGGTGCTAACAGCTTCCAGCTACATTCTTAAATGACTTTTCTATGCAAGAATAGCATGCTTACTACAAACATTCAGGTTCAGTCATTTGTTTCCAGCAGACTCATAAGTAGGGGATAAACTGGGCAGGGACTGTGAGGGGTTCAGCACCATCACATAGGCCTACGCTCTTCTATTCCATCTTGAGACAGAGAGCCTCACATGTCGTTAACAATGTATGTAATCTTTTGTATATACCGATATATAGAACATTTTTTATTCATAATATCTCAAGTGTAGTGACACCCTAAAAAAGGGGTCCCCAAACCAGTCCTGCTAGGGTCACTATGGGTGCAGGGTTTCGTTCCAACCAAAAAGAAGCCACATCTGAGTAACTTAAAAGCAAGACCAACTGATTACAGAGGTGGAATCCGGTGTGTCTCCTGCTTGGTTGGAAGGAAAATCTACACCCACAGCAGCCCTATCTGGACCAGTTTGGGGACCCCTGCCCTAAAGGCCACACATGTCCTGGAAATACATTTTCCTGATAGCAAGTGAGCAAAACAGAGGGTAGAGAAAGACAGTCAGACAGAGCGACCCTCACTCTATTGTTCGCACAAAAGTTTACGGAAGATTATGGCCAATGATCACTAAATCACTAAATGTCCCATAATCCCGGCCACCTTCCATCTTTCCTTCTACACCCACACAGCCATGGCATGTCCTGAAACTACAGACTCAACACCAGCTATTAAGTAGAGCAAAAGTACAGTGTAGCAGCATTGATAGCCATTCAGTTGAAGATTATGTAACGTGTGGTGTTTTAGCATGCAGTTTATATTAGTCTGAGACTAATTAAAACAGGATTCCCACAGTGCATATCACACACTTCCAAACCCAGCACCCAGTTAGATCCTGTAATGAAACTCCTAATAAAATACCCTTCACTAGCTGGCAACTTTTGGGAGGTCTTCTATTTATTCTTCTGCACATTTAATGTTCAGTTCAGTTCTCTTTGCTGAGTAATTAAAAAAGGTGAACAGTAACTAAGTATATAAAACTCAAAATTGCACTTAATTAGCTCTATTTAGTATCAGTATATGAATAAAGAATTTTAATTTTGGCACTTTCTACAGAGTGTGTTAATATGTGATGAGTAGGGAGGCACCTGGATTTCCTAAAATATACAAAAGTATTTGGTGCACTCTCAAACTAAGGCACAGCAATCAAATCACCCTCTTTTGACATAAAAGCTGTAGTGGTAACTGCTTTTTAAATAATGCAATAATTGTAAAGGGTTACTTAGACAGCTTTATCATTACCATTTAAACTGTATCGGCTGTGATTCTACCACTCAGACAGCATATGAATAAGGAACACCTTCATGGCATACAACATTAGCTATTAATTACTTAACATTACCTGGCAGAAAGTAAAAAGATAGTCTAGACATGAATGTAGACTCTTGCTCTATAAACATGTCCCAGTACTGGATATGGTTCAGTCAGACAGTGCTTCACCCTGCGCATGTGTGTGTGTGTTTTAATGCGTAGGTGTGTGCTTGGCTTGCCACAAGGACGAGCGCATCTGTCCCCTGACATTTCGAAGGTTACCTAATGTTGGTCTACTCTTTCACTGCCAGCGAAAGGAGCAAAGGTGAAAATGGCCATAGAGCAGTAAAAGTGCTAGCAACGACCTCTCATAGAACGGCCATCTCCATAACAACACCTTGCTGCAACTCAGCTTGACACACGGAAGAGGAGGTGAGGTAGTGTGTATGAGAGGAAGGGAGAGAGAGAGAAGGAGAGAGAGTCGAGAGTCGAGAGTGACACCAAAAAGAAGAATCACAGAGCAGATCAACCACTGATATTTTTTCACCACAAATCAGCCATTGCTAATTAAAGGATGCAAGGAGGTCAGTTCGCATCCACTTCATTTCTGACCATGAATACGGATTTAACATGGAAACACACAGTGGTTTGAATGGATTTCAGCGATTGTGACCTGCTCTCTATTAACATTGGACGTGCCTGTTCATGTGGTCAGCTCTGGACTGCTGCTTCTGTTTTCGCTTGCAGGTGAGTCACTGCATTAAGCAAGAGTTCTAAGAGAATTCCACTGTTTCTGATTCCACTGTTGTTGAGATTGTTGAGTGGTCTAAGGTAAAATGCTCCATCCTGGAGATATATACATAGAAATGTACTGGTTATAGGAACCAGACCTCCAGAAGGCTACTTCACAAAAAGCTGAGTTTGGTCTAAAACATTTTTTCTTAATTCATTCATGTTAAGGAGGCTTTTTTTTTCAGATTTACCACTATTCTACTAATATATCAATATTTTGAAAAATCAGGTTCACTGACAGACGTTAAATCCTGGTTCCCATCACCATCTCTGGATATAACAATCTACAATGAACCATTTCACATCAAGTCTCAATCACTGAATTATGCAGAACATTAAAAAAGTGCAATTCTCTTTTTATCCCTTAAAGGAATAGTTAATTCAGAGTTGCTAATGTTGCTAACAGTGAATTAACTAATTGATTTAGTTCATTATTCTCATAACTACATATTACATGTAGTTTTATATGAAAGTTTCAATATGAACACCTGAAATTAGCAACTGATTAATAAACCTAGAAGTAAAGAGGTCAATTTCTCACAAATATTTAGAGAACAAACAGTCTTAAATCAGTACAGCAGTGGTCACTGGCTCTAGTTGTGGAAATTTACCACTGAGTCCAGTTCCATTACTGTTACAATCTGGATCACCTGCTTTGGCTAAATACCTTCAGAAGTTTTTATTTGGCTGGAAAAAGGTCCCCTAATCTTAATTAAGGTGTAATCAGCATGTTAGTCTGCAGGAAACTCGACCTTCAGGAATGGGATTGGTGGCACTGAAGTACACAAGACCCCAAAACACATCTGCACTCAGGCACCTTTGCAGTTTGTTGACTTCATCGAAACAAAAATCAACCATCCGATCTTTGTTCATGTGCTGGAAAACATCTGGACTGCTTTCATTTACCTGCATTTGCAGAACAGCTGTGGCTACAAACACGAACGTTGAACACATATGAGGTGAACTCAGGTGAAGGCTGTGAGAGATTGATAGCTTTAAAGGCAGGAGAAATATCTGGAGAAAAATAAAGAGGGGGATGAACAGATGAAAGGGGTAATGGAAGGGCGAAAGTGGCGTGTTTGTTATGTGATTGATTTATAATGCAGTTAGGTCTTAAAGCAAAGATACTAGAAAGGTATTGTATAGCGAGAGCAGAGAAGTATCAACTGAAGAATAACAAAGAGCTACAGAGAGTGTATTTCTACACCAATCAACTGTAACATTTAAACCATCTACCTAAATCTTTGTTGGTCCTTCTTGTGCTGCCAAAACAGCTCTGATCCATCAAGCCTGAGACTCCACAAGACATCTGAAGATGATCTGGGGGATCTGGCTACAAACTGTAAGCAGCAGATCCTATGTTGAGTCCTGTACGTTGCAAAGTGGGTCTTCAAGATCAGTTTGTCGAGCACATTTTGGAGGCAAGAACAGCTCTTAGTCCTGTTCCTCAAACTGTACCAGGAGAATATTGGTTATCTTATTTCAATACTTCATTGTTCTGGTGCTCACATGACCCTTGTATGTGCATTTGTTAGTGGACGGAGATCAGTAGTTTAATGTTATAGCTGATGATTGTGATTGTGTGTCCATATTTACTCAGATAACACTAAGTAGAATTAGAGACACATGCAACTGGATTTGGGACCTGCTGACTCTGTCTGTGTTTGTTTTCCTATATTTGTAAGGACAAAGTGACCTGACTATCTTCAGACTACACCATTATATCAGTACAATAACAGAGTAGTTATAACCTTATAAACCTTATAACCAAAAATACATAATGGCTAGGTTAAGGATTAGGGATGAGTAGCCACAATTTATGGAGAAAAGTAAGGGGACCTAATGTGTGGCTAGGAATTAATAAGGCATGTGAATTTGATAAGCTGTAACTTAGCAAGGTGTAGAAATAAGATTTATTTATACACCTTACTGAGTTATTTCCAAGTCATGCTACCCATTGCGGACCAAGGTGTTCAGTTACTCACACATCACTTGCGTAATCCTCAGAGAAGAGCATTGCCAATGGAATGAGACAGCTACAAATGAGCCTTTAGTCACCACTGCTCAATGATAGGCATTGACTAGAGGGGCATGAAGCTCCCCTTCACAGGGTTGTGGAACAGTAGGACTTCCCGATCCATCATCTTGTGTAAAGTCTTCTCACTGTATGTGTGTCTTATCATGGTCAGGGTCAGGCACACCATGCGCAGATAAAAGCTGATTAAACATCCGTTTGATGCTGGCTGTTGATAGAAGGCCGTGTCCTTTCAGCACCATCGTCATCATCAGCCCTCTCTTCTCGGAATGACTCGATTTTTCTCGCCTCGTCACCATCCTCCCCAAACAGCTGCGATAAGTCCAGGCAAACATTACAGGCGGCTGAAGGACGATGCAGTCACATTTAAGCACAACCACACAGCTGGGCAGCCCTGCCACAAGCTTCCTGTTTTCATTAAAGCTCTGCTCTCTACTCACCGGTGCTCATATGTACATTATGAGAATTTTTATTGAGGACCTCAGTTTAACTTTATGCTGTATTTGACCAAAGTGTCGCCCAAAGTGCTGACACCTCTCAGCCCATTTCAGGTTTGTCCAGTATTTTTAAATAACACTGAATAGGTGTTCTAGGGGATTTCTTTTTGCTGCACCCAGCTGAAGTGTAAATACATCTCTTTTACCATCTTGTTTAACTTGGATCACCTGTTGCTTTTTTTGGTTCTTTTTCACTCAAGCGTGTAAAGGCACATGCATACAGTGGGGTTGGGTTGTTATAGCTACTACTTGGATGTTGTTTTATTCTAACCTGCAAAGAGAGAGTGAGAGAGACAGATAGAGAGAGAGAGTGTGATAAAATAATACCTGTTTCAAAGCATGAGCTATTTGTCCATAAAGGACCTGAATGTCTGCGAAGGTCAGGTTCACACTTACTTTTGGCACTGTGCAAAGCATTAAGCTAAATGTTGCAAGTGTTTGGACCATCTGAAGAAAGAATTACACTGCCCCTAGAGTTTGCGAAATGCATTGATACATCACTAAGATGTGTGTATGTGTGAGAGAGAGAGAGTAGGCTCTCAACTCTAGTGAATAACCATGGATTTGAGGCCCGGTTGCATGTCTAGTGCCACCAATAATAGAGAATCCACAAACAGAAATCCAGCAATAGCCTGAGCGCCTCTGCTTGACCTGCTGAATCCTCCCTTCTGTGGTCAGGAGAAATGCTGTGGTCTGGTTCGGTACAAATCGCTACTTTAAGACAATACAGCTGAGGTTTGGCAAGGAAAAACAGAAGGAAAGAGAGATGGATGGGCGCTCCAGCAGGCAGGCTTTCTCTGAGACAGAGAGCGAATGGTCCACTTTGAGGAGGCCTGAGTTTTGCTATAGCATACTGAAGGCAACCAATACTTATGAGCTCTTTGTGAATTTTTCTACTGCATCCTCCAGTATTGAAAGGCAGTGCATGCAGGAAAAAACAGCCTGGACACCTCTCCATATAGAAGGGTATTCACAATTTAACTAACTCACGATCACCAAAATGCAGTTTTACAAAAATTTTGGAGTAGCTCTCCTGTGCAGTTTGGGACACGGTTGGCCAGGAACAAGCTGGTGTGCTTTTCCAACACACTTGAAGAAGTTTCACACTTTAATCTTGTTGGCTGTCAGACAGTAATTTTTGAGAGAGCAGGTAACACTGTTGCTGGAAAAGGTTTTAAGGCTTACACCTTAGTAAAAGCATATGTTGTGGCTTTTTTTGCAATGCAATGACATTAGAAATTCCATCACAGAATTCATACTGAGTAGTGTACAATGACATCTAATGTTTACACAATATTTTATAGCGGTTGCATGTAATGTTTTACCTAAAATGAGTGGCAATTTTCTCTGTTAAACTGGCAGTACTGTCTTCGTGGACAAATGAAAATTATTTTAACATCAGGGGTTCTTAGTGATCCCCTTTCATTCTTCATTGCTCGCTAGCAGCTCAATGCAGAATCACTACATTACACACCTAGAGCTATATGTGTTCTCTAAAAATATATATCTTTTTTTATGTTTAGTCCATTTCCATTGCATTAGGAGAATAAATACTACCAGCAAACAAAAATTTATGATAATAAAAAATATGCTAATTTAAATGTGTCTAAGTTTATATAGAACTGCATAGTGGTTTTTCTATGGCATCACTCTAAAGAACTTTTAAAAATTATTGTAAGTATTGAATAACAGGACTGTAACAAGCCCGGAAAGGTTTTCTAATGAGTTCTTCCGTAATGATATGTTGGCTAGGAGTTTATTGAAACTGGGACTCGTATGAAGGGACAAAGCTTAGAATGATTTATAGTGCCATCAGTTGAAAAAGCAAATTTCCCTAGGCTGATATACAGGTAGATATTCCTGCTGAATGCTTTATAAGGCCCTGGTCCCTGGACATGTCTTTTTTTTCCACCAAGCTGAATATAAACCTTCATCCTCTGAGGGCACAAGACACCCTATCACACAGCCTGCTGGATATCAAGACAGAAAGAAGAAAGAGAGAGTGGGAGTCATAAAGAACATAGAGAAAGAAGGCAAGGGAGTTATGAAGAAAGGGTATTTTCTGGTGTAAGCTGAGATGAAAGGTGGTTGGCTGGGGACAGGCCGGGCCGTGGCTAGGACTGGCGGTAGAAACTGAGCTATATGGAGAAAGAGCTGAGCAGCGTGTCTGACCGCGCTAACCAGCACTGAACTGGGGAGAACACTCTTTTCTATTACCACCACACATCCTGCGTTCCACACTCGCTGGAGAAATGCAGCACTTGACTCGCGTGACCAAGGCTCTTTGCTGCAGTTAGCCTGAGTCCCATATACATTGCAAATTTACAGCCAGTGGCAAGGGTAAGAATCTTCATTTAAATAAACTTATAGTAGACTTTATACACAGTATTCAGCATGTCTTGCATAGAGGCAACATCATTGCTGTGGGATAAAAAAAAATTGCATGCCCATTTTTACCTTTTTTAGATAATTTGAGGAAAAATAAACTTTACAAAACTGCATGGCCGTTTTACCAATTTATTATTATTATTATTATTATTATTATTATTATTATTATTATTATTATTATTATGCTGTATCATTTATATAAAATACCGGCAGGCTTTTACAATATGAGTGGATACAAACGGTAGAAATGTAAATAAATATGTTTTTTTATGCTAACATGTAAAAGTTTAGCATGCATTTTCCCTTTCATGTAAATTTGGAGATATGAGGCTTGTGTCTGACAGTATGTTACACATATAAACAAAATTGAAACAGACGTACACAAATATGAGGATGTGCTGAACAATTTCAAAATGTGGGCTCTGATTGTTTTTTGTTTGCTTTTTTGCTGATGTTTTGTTGTGTAAGAGCTGGAATTAGGAGTTATTTAACCTCTTGTCCATAATCCGGAAGATATTTCAGACACAAGTCTCTCAGAGGGAGAGAGAGGGAGGGAGTGTGAGAGAGGCCGAGAGAGAGGGAAAGAAAGATAGAGAGTGGGGGAAACAAGGAAAGATGGAAAAAATGAGAGAAAACAAAGTGATAGAAAGCCGGAGTTAAAAAAAAAAACCTTCAGCCCCCTCTCTCTGATTGTCAGTGACATTCTGAAGGTTCCGTCATCGTTAGCTTCCTTAATGTCTGCATTTCATTCTTCATAAGGTATTTCCTCTTTTACAGTATTTAACCTGATATGATCTATAATCGGTGTGTGTGTGTGTGTGTGTGTGTGTGTGTGTGTTGAAGCTTTCTGCACTCACATGGCAGTGTGAAGTAGTCAGGGGTTGGAAGCGTTGGCAGGGGCAAATCAGTGTGCCTCAGTCAAAGGCACAGTCTAAAACACACAGCACACTGGAACAGAGAGAGGCACATAGTCAGACAGACAGACAGACAGACAGACAAACTTTCAGAGTAAATGTGTTCACTAAAGAGAGTCTTGTCTCTCTGCCGCAGGGACACCGGAGGCATGGACCCCACCATGGAGTACGTCAAGGTAGGACAGTCTTTGCCTTTTCTTTTGTGCCTGCATGTCTTCTGTTCTATTCTTAAGCCTTTCTAGCACTGTTTCTATGCCTATCATTTTCTACCGCAGATGGTTTAAGGCAGTTCAGTTCACGGTTGATTCCTTGGTCCTTCTATGTGGTCATGATTTAATATGGCCTTATGCAGCTTAGAACAATGTCCATAGGACAGGGCCACTCCTGTGGGCTTTTGAGTGTGTGTATGGCTTGAGTGTGTGGGTCAGAAGCTCCAGAGTTAATCTCTATTTATAATAAACTCTGAGGCTGCAGAGGATGAGAACATTTTGAATTGGTTTAAAAAAGCCTCAGTAAATATACATTATATTACTTGGACAGTACACAAAAAAAACTCTTGTTCCTATGTTATTCTCAATGGAATATAAACAAACCTGCATGTCAAAATACACACATCGCTACTGTTGGAACTATTCCTGAGAAGTAATGTTTCTAAATGTATTTTAAATGATATACATATAGAAATGATGACATATAACTGAAAACTGAACATTTCTCACATTTTTAGCTTGATATAATATGTAAACATTATTAAAGTCCAACAATACATTCATAGATCATACAATTCCTATATGGAAACTTGTTTAGAATTCACTTTAGTTGTGATTTCACCAAAACGAACTTGTTTGAAATTCCACCTGTTGAGTCTATAGCAATTTAGCCCCACACATGCATTATAAATGGAATTTAATTCTCAAACTCTTTGCACACAATAGGCACAATACAAAGCAGTCCATCAAAATAAAGGCACTTTATATTAAACATTAAGTAACAAAAGGTAGCTTGACTAAATTTATTGGATGAAGAGAGGTTTTGAAGGTGGCATAATTAAATAAATGGTCTTTTCTGACAGTAAACAATACAAATACAAAAGGCTATTTTGTAATATTTCTCTTCGTTCATTCATTTGAAATTGTAATGTAATGTAAAGGAGAGTTAGATATTGTCAAAAGACCATTAAAAAGTCAAAAATAAGGATGCAATGTTTGGTTCTGATTGTGAAAATATAAATGTGCTCTTAATTCATGGTGGGGGATGAGTGGCAATTCAAAAATACAACATAACAATACATTGTGTTTCTGAATATTTTTACAACCAAAATAGCCATTATTGCTACATTTCATAAAATACATTTAAAAACTATGAATACTCGCACATTGCACAATTCCAATTGAACAAGGCTGATTGTGCTCTGATTGTAATTCATTTGCAGTTGTTCTTGGATTTTTAAGATACAGAAATGCAAATTGCCACCTGATTCATCAGAAAACTCTACAGAGTCACATTGCCAACTCTGTGCTACTCTTATGGTTCATTCTGGCATGATGGGATCAAACCTGAGTTTTTCTTTCTCTCTGTTCAACAAATGAAGACGTTCCCACGTTTCACAAATGCACATTAGTGCTGAGTAGCTCTGTGTTGATGGCTGCAGGGTTAGGAAGCAGAAGTGTTGTGATAAGCACAGTGGCAGACGAGCGCCTCCCAAACCCCGGGAGAAACACAGGAAACACTAGAGGCAGAGTTTACACGAGCTACATCAGATCCGCACTGTTTGTAATGTAATCCTCCTGAGAGGAGCTTCAGAGCACATCCTCAGCAAAAATGCCATAATTACAGTCAGAAAATCAGGAAATTAACTTCATGTAGTAAGAGTGTAGACAAGGCCTGGAGTCAAAACAGCTTGAATAACCACAGAATGTTGTGGATGAGTGTATGAAACAACTAAGTGCATTTAATTCACTGGATTCAAGGTGTGCAGCATCTCCACATGGATAAAATCAACACAAGTAGTTCCAAAGGTAAGCAAGCTAAGAGGAAACAATAGTCTGAGCCTGTAGTGTTTGATAGTACAGCAGCTAAAGTCATACACACACTGGGCACAGTCACACTTTCCTTATGGGAAACACAATCATACCCCACATCCAATACACACACATGGACTTCAGAGTGTGATCTAATCAAGACCTATTGAAGGTCGACCATCACACACAGTAACCTCATTCTGCAGGGGCAGACAGATGAGTGTTATTTGTCTGAATGGGCTGGGAGAGTGTGTTTTGGTGTATCAGGTTTTCTAGCATGCACCTGCAGCCCATTCGCTCAGACCGCTCTGGGCTGTCAGTCCACTCTGTCACCACACATTCAGCTCTCTCAGCCAGCTGAGATACCATCCACACACACACACACCACACACAAACTCTTTCTCTCTCTCTCTCTGCTCTAAGAAGTGATCTTCTAAGGATTCGCAGGTCTTTGTGAAGAGTAAACCCCTCTCAGGCATACAGTATTGTGCACCCCACCCCCACCCCTACACACACACTCCCTTGTTTTTATCCAATATCTAAATAATATGAATACAAACGTTATAGTTGCTGAGGGTTTCAGTGGATTTGGGGAATAATGACATCAGGGCTACAATTGGACTGTCTTGGAAAACATTGGACACCTTATCATCAGAACACAAGGATCCTAATAGGGTCTATATACCCTCGTTGCTGCAGTAACAACATCAGTTCTTATTCAAAGACTTTACACTAGATACTGGAACATTGATGTGAGGATTTGATTTGATTCAGCCACAGGAGAAACAGTAAAGTCAGGTACTGATGTTGGATGTTTGTGCAGGATACCTGCACATTGAAGTTGGAAATGGCTCTGGTTACATTTGGACAAACAGTATTGTGCAAAAGTCTTAGAAAACTATGAAAATAATATAATGTTTAGATGAGCAGTTTCACATTAATATTATCAAATATACACATTAACAGTACAAAGAATTAATACAAATAATAGTGAATAGTGATATATGTATATATATGTATAGCGTATCAGTGTGTCTCTATTGGACGCCAGGTATTACTCATAGTATCCAACAGAAACCTGCGTTCTCTTCACCAGCCCACAAAATGACAACTTTAAACCAAAAAAAACAAATCTTGACCATTTTTACTACTATCTTGTTTATTTGCATTTATTTGGATGTAAACTTTACCAGCAGAAAGACACAACTACACACTGAGCAAATGACAGTTTGAATGTGCCAAAGACATTTGCACAGTACTTTAGTCTGTAAGTTAACCCAGTGCTTCTAAACACACTGAAGGGGCAGTACGGGGCCCTGGACACAGTAAGTGTCTGTGTGCAAGTATTTCAGGTAACGAGATCTAAAGCTAGAAAGAATATGCATCTGAATGTGTGTCAGGATGTGTGAGGTACTACTTACGTTTGTGCTTATTAGTAGGATTTCCTCTGTTCTGTTTAACCAAAACTACAGACCTGGAAGTGTCCCAGTGGATTCACAAACAAATACACCTTCAGAACCTCAGCGCAGTTCTTCATATCCATCCCATTTAACAGTATATAGGGCCTTTATCTCCATCACTTCAGGAAAAGTTTATGCATGACTGACTTGTCTTCTGCAAAGCTTTGGCCAAATCCAGATTGTTTAGGGGAAACTCTGATCCTGCTGCCTTTCCCACCCAACTGCTGGCTGTTTCCTAAGCTAATGATGAGTGTTTGTGTTATGCTAACAGGAAGCTGGCAATTAGAAATGTAGAAGAAGGACGAAGGAACTTCAAAGATTAAGTATACTGACGTCACTTCTTGAGGCCAGATGGCCTGTGCTTGCACTCCTGTGGTAGGCATTCCCTTTTCATTGTGCTGACAAGTGCTTTGGTTGCACTTATGGTTTAGGTCAGGGGCTACAGTAGCAGTGCAAAAGAAGTTCATGGACTTTTTTGGGATGAGATGAATCAAACCAATTAGAAGCTCTCAGCAGCTCTGATACGTACAATCATATCAGTGCTCACCACTGATCTTGTGTTTAGAATCACTAATTGTTTTTTTTTTGTTATTTGTTTGTTTTGGTAGCAAATATATGTAAAGAATGAAAATAACGTGATACTACAGCTTCTTTGGAAAAATATATCCAGAAAGCCTTTTACCTCTTAAGGTGAATAGAAAATAGTGCATAGAAAATGATGGTATTATTTACTATTTGTTGTCACTTAATCTGAAATAAAACATCTGTCAATGCCTTGAGATGGCAATGACCATGCTGACTGACTCTTAAAATGCCTTATTAAATAAGGGCTGGCAACCTTAAATACAATGTTTTGTTTCCAAATTTACATTTCCTTGTCAACTCTGTGGCTATTACATGTTATGTGTGGTCATTACAGCAATGCCCACAGCTTGCAGCAGCATCAGGTCACTTCAGATAGTGAGGCTTACATTACAGAAAGACCTTTAGTCTTATGAACAGAATGAAGCTCTACATATAATAACCACATTATTAAAAGCAAAAACCCATACAACTGTTTTCATCAAGTGAAAGTGATAGAGGGTGTGTCACCATTTCTGCTGCTATTTTACGTTAGTCATTGGGTCGACCAGAGTTGCGTGTGAACCAGAGATCACATTCGTTCCAATGCGTTGTGGCTATTATCATCAAAGATGATCGGGAAAGGGAAGAGGGTGGAAACTGTTTGGAGGAGGGCTTGATGTCTAAAAATACATTCTGTTTCATTGGGTGTGGAGCGTAACTCTGCCCTCAGGGACTTGAGGATGTTTGGGAGAAAGGGGGAGTGTCATAAATTATAACAGCTTAATTGCACTCCCCGTAGACTCATAGATGACACCAGACATGGCTTTAATGTGCCAAGCAAGAACGGCTGTAACTGACAGGCCTGGTTTGGTTAATAGTGGCTTTAGAATGACACCACTGCCAAAACAACAATTATGATTAAATTACTCTGCCATGCCAATCTCCATGACACCCCATGTCTTGCCAGCAAAATCTGGCCAACTTAAGCTAACCTCTGCACAAGATACATTTCTACTCTATGTGCAACACTGCAGTATAACAGAACTATACTGGCAATGGCTATTAATGACAATTAGCCCTTCCATTTCTCCAGGTTGTCTTCTCCATTCCTGATCTTTCAAGGTTCTCCTTTAGATGTTTTAGATGCTCATGACAAAGAAACATGTGAGGCAGCTGAGGTGTGTGTGGGTAGCTGCTAGTGTGAATGTTGGTGTGTTTTTGAAGGAGAATAAAATGTCAGTGAGAGCTTTGGATGTCTGTATTTCATATCATACTTTGTGGCTCTTTTTCATGTGCTAATGCCAAATATCCATGAAACTCTTTTCTTTAAACCTTTAAGTAAGCTAAACTGTTTTATTACAATGCAAAGTAGAACAGTACAGAGACAGTAAAGATTTAGAGCTGTTCCAGCTACGCAGAAGGACCCCTAAATTTTGTGTTGTGGTTGTAGTCGGGGTGAATAGTGTAACACTGGCATGGCACACTTCGGGAAACTCATCAGTGGGACCGAGGCAGATAGCAAAGCACCTACAAAGAAAAGGATAAAGGGAAGTGCCAAAAACAAAGGGCAAGCTACTTAGCAAATAGCTGACCTTACTGTGCTCATGAGGCAAGATCCTTTCACACGAGTATTTGACTGACCCCTCTGTCACACACACACACACACACACACACACACACACACACACACACACACTCACACACTCACACACTCACACACTCTCAC
>JBBKCR010000016.1:9351489-9375228 GCA_037577295.1 Ladigesia roloffi
ACACACACACACACACACACACACACACACACACACACACAGTCACACACGCACACACTCACACACTCACACACACACACACACACACACACACAAACACACACACACACTCACATACACACACACAGTGGCCTGTTGCACAGTAAGCTGCTAAGGGCTCATGAAAGAGCTTTATAGGAACAATGTGGCTGTGTTCTCACTGTGAGATCTGCTGTCCTCTGAGCCTTCTGAAAGAGCCCTTCAGCCAGGCTGAGCTCAGACCGCACACAATTACAGTCGCCTTTCAGCCAGACAGCCTCACAGAGACCCAGAGGACTGACCGGCAGGATTAGGACCATTCTTAGAAAAGCTACTACTGACCTTCAGTAGAGGTCAGTATTTATACTAGAAAATGAACATGTATGGTAAGATGTGGACTTGTGAACTGAAGGCAGGTCCACATACAGACAAACAGGGTTCAACCTGGTGAAATCGATTGGACCTATGCTATCATTTTTAAAATTTGGAATGATTGTTCAAAAGTTTGGAATCTGTATTTTCAACAGTACAATATTCATTTGGTTGCAGACAAATGTATTCAATAATTCGAATGTATAAATCTTATTTTTCAGTAATTAGGTTTCAGTAATTAATGAGACATAGAACATTTTTAGATGATGACCTACAAAATATTTTGGATGACTTAAACAAGGTGATTCACAGACATAGAGGATGTAATTAAATGATTAATATCCAGAACAGCTATTGAAGTATATTATTTATCATTTAATAACATGTGCAGAAGAAATAAAGAAATGTAAACATTACTCTTGACATATGTTGATGTAAAATGTAATATTAATGCAGTGCTTATCTTTATTAATTCACTATTTAATTTATGGTATTATTAAGATTAACACCATATCCGTTATTGCCGGAGAAGCAAAAACTCTCACATCAAAACATTGTACCTTTATACCAAATTTAACACAGCAGCTAGTCCCTGCATTGAAGTTAGATTTTGCTATGATGTTGGTCTCATTTTTACAGCAGTACAGCATTAAGCTGAAGACAAATCCATCATTCATGAAACAGTGACAGGCAGTGCACTTCCAATTGTGAAGCAGATTCTGTAAAATGGCTTTTGGCTGCCACTGCAGACATTTACAGAGAGGATTAATGACATATTTCTGGAACTGATCGTGTTCTTATTTTGTTTTATATTTTAAATCAGCACTAATGACCCTTTCAATTTAACTTGCCCTTGGGCTGGCTTTCCTCTCTCTCTCTGTCTCATACACACACACACACACACACACACAAATAGGCAAACACCTATAGGCACGCAGCCATATTCATACTGCACTGACGCTCACAATGAAATTGTGGCTGCAGGCAGAGGTCCATGAGTTTAACTACAGTTGGCTGAGAGCATTTTCAGTGCAGGACTGAAGCCAAGCCCATCAATCAGTCACTACTAAGTTCACCTGGCCTCCTACAAGGCCTGCACTCAGGATGAGTGGAACAGTGTATGCTCTGCCTGTTTGCACCAACAGAAGACAAGACTGCCTCACTGGCAATGTTTGAGTAGCATGAACTTTGAGACTTTGTCCTAGAGGTTTCAGCATTCATTCACCAAACGCAGGGCACCAGACAAACAGAGACACTGCGCCCTCTAGTGGCCATGCTTTTTCTTACACATCAAAGTTAGAACTTCCTGTAACTGCTATAGTAATGTATTATTAGTTCTGTCTCAGTCCTACAGTGATACCCTTTATGATGGAAAGAGGCTTATTAATCTTAATAATAAACATTTCCACTGTCTGTAGGAACTGATGGCTCTGACTTGATTTGAAGCAATTAATTATAAGAAAGTTTAATTATGCATGTTATTGCGTTGAAATGTATAAAATAATTATTTATACATGTAATATGTATAAAGCCCCATATCATTCCAGGGTTCACCAGGTTAGCAATTATGTATGTGTGGGATTACATAAGGTCACTTGTCCACTTTTATAGTAGACTGGTCTCTCATTACAAAGTACCCTGGAACTAAAACTCTCAGGTCCTGTAATAATCTATAATATCTTGTCATGAAATATTATGTAATGCCAGACTATTATCAGTGCACAAAATAACATTAGACAGGTCTTCTGTAACCATATTGAATGTTTTTCCTGCAGGGGCCAACAGAGGACAATAGCAACCTATAAAACAGTTTCAAAACTGGTTTCTAAGGTACAGAACATCATAATTCACCATGCGGCCTGCAACTACAAGACTTTTTTTTGTCTTTGAGGTTGGAAGTATATTTAATCTGGCTGGTGAGACTTTGCCTCAGTTCTGTTTTCAAACCAGTCATTTTCACTCTCACGAATAAAAACACCAGGCAGGACTCCTTTTTTTGCAGTAGGCTGTGGAAAAAATGGATTTGCTAGCAGGATGCTGGTGCTTTATTGAGCGTAATTAGCCAGTTTTAAGGGCCTGACCCTCTGGGATAACATTCCAGAATTGTTTTGAGGGTGTGCCAGCCAGCCATAATGTCTTTGTTTACCTCTTAGGGGTGATTCTAGAGGAAAAAAAGAGTGGAATGAAGCTTTACTGATAGACATCCAAATGTTTAAGTACATCAGTTCTGGTGTATTTAGGACTGGTAACATGATATGTTTCTTGGACGTACTATCGTTCCCAGCATGATTTGGGATTATCTTTTTATTATGTGTGGACTATATAAACTTGGCTGTGTTTTATAGATTTGGTTCCAACCTATGATGTAAATAAACCTATAACAGTGTCCCAAGTGAACCTTATGACAAATAGAAAAATATTAAATATATGCTTTTTATAAATACTGCCTTTATATGGTAAAGAGATTGTGACTACTTGACTGAAAACATAGATGTTCTTCCCCTTGCACTTGGGGAATTTCTTCCACCATTGCACTTTGCTAATAAGGATCTTCGGCCTGGATTTCTGAAAAGCTGCTTTGTGCTAACGTCCGCTGTAAAAGCACCACACAAATAAATATTGAACTGAATTGAATCAAAGTGTCCTTTGTTGGCAGCATTAAGCATTTTCCCTAAATCGCTTCAAAACCCAGAGCAATTAAAACAACACACTCTCTGCATTCATTACTCATAAGAGTGCAGGCATATAAAGGCTTGAATTCATATGCAAGGATTTGAAGAAACAAGCCTATGTCAATGTTAATGGCCCTCACATGCTTTTTTTTACATTTATTCCAATCAACAGTCCAGATTAATGACCATTTTCAATTTACTTTTGCCTGATTAGTGCTTAATGTAGTACAAAGACATTGCTACAGTTTCAAAATTTACCACTCAGGTCATATATTGTAAAGTAAACTGCCAAAATAGTCCATTTTATATCCACCAATTTTGTTAAATTCCAACATTTATATTCTGCTTCCTTTCCAGTATAGCCCCGCCCATAAAAATATAAGGCATGTTTCAGTCTGGAATGTTCCTTTATTGACATGATTCTCAGAGTTTATTTACATATATTGGTCTTAAAGGGACAGCACTGATCAAGTAAACAGTATAGGGGCTGTTTTTGGTAAAACAACATTAATCATTTTCTTTAAAATATAAAATGGTGTACAAGATAATGGTAAGCTTTGTAAATTACATTATTAAAGAAAAAGAAATGGGCATTTTTGGGCTTGGGAGTCAAGGTTTTAACAGAGCAGCTAATCAGGAGAAAGTCCCCGTCTGCACGTGCCCCCTTTAAGAAAAGTCCCTCTAGTTAGCCATCAAGCTGCACTAAAGCAATAACGCTAAGTGTTGTTGGTCAGAGAGTGAGTGGGCCTTTGTTTTGGAGCCCCATGGGGAGTGATGTAGATGGCCTATTAAAGCCCTTGGGGGCTCCAGCCAGTGCCCTGGTGCCCCTTCTGAGGGTCAGACCAGCTGGACAGACGGTGCATCCTGCTGGGAGAGAGAGTGGACCCTGCTGGGGGAGCCTCACCAACGTAGACTCCCCCACCGCTGCTCAGGAGCTCAGAGCGCTAATTGAAGCAGGCCAATGCTAATGTTAACAGACACAGTGGTGCTCCCAGAGCGCTCAGCTGTCACTCACTATCAAACTGCACCCTCTCGCTGCCTCATCCTGTTTGTAATGCCTCATAGGAGCAGCTTTCACTGGTCTTTCCAAATTAGCATTAAATGTCACCAGTGATAGAGTGATATTAAAGCCTTAGAAAGGGTTTCAAGTCAAATCCTGTTCCTGAAAAGAGCTATTTAGATCAACAGCGATGGCATTCACATTGAAATGCCTCCGTCTATTTGTACCCCATATCAAATTATCCCATGATTTAGTATTATGCGAAAATTGAGACAGCACAATTTGTCATTTAAATACTGTCACTATCCTGTGGTTCCGAGGGCTGTAATGTGTAAATAAGGCCATTTACCAGGTATACCACCAGGTGTGCTTGGCATGGGTTTTACGATAAATCAATATATTTACGCAATCAAATTGGGTAAAAATAGTGCAAAATAATCCTGAACCATGTTTACATTGCTGATTCTTTATACTGTCATATACAAAATTTGAACAACCTTAGTCAAACTGCATGTTAAAGATAATCACATTATGAATATTTTGCCCATATTGTGTTGGTCTGTTTAAAAATCAGGACCGGATCTGCCTAAGACATATATTATTTCAGCAGAAACTTTACAATTAAGACTAAGACCAGAAGCCAAAAATTATGAACAGTAAACAGAATTGGAAAGATCTATGTACTATTAATAAAGCAGTAACGGATAATCAGCATCAGAACACCTGATCCTGGAGGAAACTGCTTATGTTATGACTGCACAGACAGAAAGAGACACATCCCCAGAGGATGCTTATTACTAAATACACTGATGAGTTCGGTGCTGTGGTAAGATGGGTACAAATGCTCTAGATAAATAAATAAAATGACTGCTGAGTAATTAACTGGTGCCACAAATAGTGGTCTGGGAAACATTTAAACCTTCAAATATTTCCCATCTCACTGAAATTTCAGCTTCTGTTCATTTCTGGTGTGTTCTGTGGCATGTGTGAACAAGCTGTGAATGGGTCATAAACACACCCACCACCTATTTGTGAGCTACTTTACGTGCCCTTGAGCTCGTCATTTAACTCCTGTGTGGGGGAGTTAAGTGACTGACCCTGTGTCCACTTATTGTGTCTGTCAAAAAGAGGAAGTAATCCGGAAATATGTGCTGAGTAATAGGATTTGTGTGTGAACAGTAGCCATGGAAGCTAAATATAAACAACAAAGAAACACAGTCTTCTTTTAGAGAATGTAGTCATTATGGAAAACCCTCATTTTACTCTTGCTTTTATAACAAAAGATTTAGATGTAGGATGATGTTAAACATAGTAACAAAATGTGAATATATTTTACGAAAACAATTTTTGTGACTAAATCTATCAAATCCAACCCACACATTCTGTAGCAGTTTAGCTTCACCTGTTCATTTTGAAGCTTTCACTCCAGACTGTTTTAAATCAAATCAAACTGCCAATCAGAGTTGAGGTTGTTTACATACAAATGTAACTAAAAGACAGTCTCTCTCTCTCTCTCTCTCTCTCTCTCTCTCTCTCTCTTTCTCTCTCTCACCCACACTGTCAGTCTCTCACTGAGCACGTAAGGGGCGTGTTTAGGCAGTTGGCGGTATAATGATTGGAGAGGGCCTTGGTGTGATTGGCTGGTTTCTGGCGTCACATGGGAAAATCGTAACTCCATACATGGACTGACCGGGACTGAGAGCAACAGCATGGAGCAGCATATGCGATTCTCTCTTTCTCTCTCTCATACACACATACACACACAAATACACGCGCGCGCGCGCGCGCGCACACCACACACACACACCCCAAATCTGAGTGAGTGCCACAGAGACACATGCAGAGCAGTGAACATGCTGGCAGAGCTGAGAATGGCAGGGAAGTAGTGAGTGTGAGGTTCAGATGAATGTGTGGACTTGACTTACTTCCAAAAGAAGAGTGAGGAGTAACTGAGGGCTGAGCCATGTCTGAAAGATGCAGTGTTCTGAGGACCATCACTGCAGCGCTCTGCTGCTTCTATCACAAAAGCTCGGTCATTGGGGCCAAGGTGAGTGACAGCTGTACTCTGGATTTTTTGTGAAAAGAATAAAAAAAAAAAAAAACTTTGTTGGACAAGCACATGTAAATTGTTACATGTCATTTTACACCGGTTCGATTCATCCACTAATTAAAGATTTGTAATGGTGTAAATGGTGTAAAATGGTGTGTAAAACAATTATAACAATCGAAAATGTTTCTAAATAAAAGAAAAAGATAGCTTGTTATTGCTAGCTTGTCTAATTATTTTTGGGAAATGGAAATACATCATTACAGTAGGCAGCTGTATTAATGTCCTATTGATATTTGTCCCTTAAAATTTTTTTTAATATATTTCTGGAAATACAAGTGAAGGCACTTAAGTGTTAACGCATGCACTTCTCCTGGCATGTAGCTGTCAGAGCAGTGTTGAGATGAGAGATTGCTGGAGAAGATAGATGGGTGCTGTAAAAAGCAGGTGATTGTGCCAGTCTTTGGTCTAGATATATTGCAGCCTTCATCACAGTAAGTGAGGAGGTCTACAGCTTTTTGCAATTCACTTACTTCAGAGGGAGTGTGTATATGTGTGCGTGTGCATGTTACACACATATCTTAACGTCATTTCAAAAGCATTTTAACTATGTTGATGCTTTCTGTGCAGTACAGTAGACTGCCATGGCCTTTAAACTGACCCTGAGTATGAACAAGTGGTCTGTTGAGGGCTGGTTTGATCTATGATGAGGGGAAACCACTCCATCTAGGACTTTAAATGTGATGAAAGGCAAGACTTGAAATAGCCGCCCCTACGTTTTCTCCATACATGTTTATACAGAGATGATGCTAGACCTGTAACATGAGCCAGACTGGTGTGTCATAAGATGGTCCAAAATAAATGGATTATTAATAGGCTTAATGGAGAGAGAAAAATTGGTATGCCAAGCTGGGAGCCAATTTGGACTCAAAGGCATCCAGAAATAAAGCACTAGAGATTTTATTGATTACATTCTTTTTATTTTCCCTGGAGAAAGTGTCCCCTGCATCACCTGCTCTTTCCTCGGCCATCTGTGTACATTTAAACAATCGATCTGGTGCTCGGTTAGAGCTTCAGAAGTAGTTGAGATCAGGGCACTGACAGATTGGGGGATTCCTGGAATGTCTGAAAGAATGATCGGCTTTGAGTGTGGACAATCTTTGGGAACGTTTTTGAAATGCCTGGTCTTGTGCTCCACCCAGAGTGAGATCTTACTTAGCATCTGGTGTGAAGTTGTACAAGTTTTACAGGCTAATTCTCGATATGTTACAATTCAGAGATATGGCAACTCCCCATAAACTTCACAACATTGAATCATTCTGAAGAAAAAGAACCAAAAGTGCTATATTTATAAAATACGATATACTTTGCTTGAGTCTTGCCACATAACATTGACATAACAATGCCATAGACTTGTCAAGACAGGGTCATCAGGGTCATGTTACTGTAATCTGTCATGAAGGATGCTATAATGTTTGATGTCACATGTTCATTTAAGCTCATGATATCACAATTATGGCATCAGTTGTTGGTTATAGTATCATGACATCGTTATTATAACAGGTTTAATCTGTCATTACTATTCAGTCTACTATGTGCCATATATGTTCTTATAGGGTGTTAAAACATTATCAATATGTGCAATACCATGTGACTTTTTCAGAATGGGTACTGATTCACTTTAGTACTTTCTAAATCTAACGTGAAATAGTCTTCATGTGCAATATGACTGCATGTCTATGGCATGTTTATGTCAATGTTATGTAGCAGGATTACAAAAATGTGTCTCTAAATAAACCAAAAATTTAAATGATGTGCAACTCCGCACTCAGTCCAACGAAGCAGGACTATCTGTGCTCTCTTTGGAATGAACCATGCAGCTGGTGACAATAAATATCAATATATTGCTCGCCCCTTATATAAAGTATTCCAGTTCAATTTCATTCCTGGAATTCTCAGATAGTAGAACAGGAACAAATTGTCCGGAAGTAGCCGAGAGTTTATTATTGCTAGAGTCTAAGCATGGAGCCCACTGGACCCAAGCAGTTTTCGAAGATTTCCTTGGGGCTGGTTGATTTTTGAGGGGAAGTTTCTTCCTAAATATAGAGAAGGGTTGTCATGGAGGTTTCCGGTGTGGTGTGGGGGTGCAGGGCTGGTCTGCGGACAGTGGACTGTGGCTGTGGGGCAGACAGAGTGGGCAGTGTTTGAGTCGGCTGCATGGACTCTTTATTCAGACTGGATGGAGCAACCTTTCACACGGTTGGGAGTGGGCCTGGCCATGGAGAGGCTATAGTGATCACGAAGTTCATTTCCTCCAGGCAAAAGTGACACGGGAAGCTTTATTTCGGTAGGAGTGAGTGCAGCTGCCGAGGAGGGCAGGCAAGAGTATTACAGCTGTGAAAGTGGCCTTGCCCTGCAGAGGCCTGTAACTGTAGCCTGGTACTGGTGCCCTAAATAAACTAGATTATGTTCTTACTAAAGAACTATATTAATACTGTTCTACTTTAATCACAAACACACACTTACACTCACACCTCGTCAGGGCATGGGTTATGCGTCATATGTATGATATTGTCACTGTCATAAAAAGAAATCACCTTGGAACAAAAAACGAGTTCTTTGATGCTAGTTGATATATAAAGAACAAGGACAACTCATAAAAACTACATTTAAATGGGTCTTGTGAATTGTGTGGTTACATAAATCTTCTACGTGAAGGAGGAACCATTTAAGACTGTTTAAGGTTCCTTAAGGACTTTTTTAAACAGCACACTTTAGCTCCTATAACCAGTCATGGTTTAGTACAGATCCCTTTTGTTTAGTAGTGAATCTGAAATGGTGACGTTTCAATAGGGGGAAATAATGAGTTTTGTTTCCAAATCATTTAGAGGATTTCTCATAGGAGCCCTTTGGTGCCAGATAGAGGGGAGAAATGTCTTTTTTCTACTCTCTCCTTCTCAGTAGTTGTTAGCAGTATGTCACATACTTATAGTTATACTTATACTTATAGTTACATACTTACTTATTGTCCCAAAATAATGACCTGTTTTCTCAAAACTTTGATGCAGTATCTCAAAATATGGATTTATTTTCTTAAAACCTTGAATCAATATGTTGAGATGACACTTTACAGGGTAAGCTCTCTCTCTCTCTCTCTCTCTCTCTCTTACACACACACACACAGACACACACAGACACACACACACACACACACACGCCACTGTTTGTCCATTTAGTTCTCTATCTACCTCTACCCCTTACCTCAGCATGAAAACTATGGACACACTGCAGCAGTCTCCTCACACACTGCGAGAGTGTGAGATGGCATACGTTTGGTGAGTGTGGCAGAATTGAGAGCTCAGCAGAGTCAGGGGGCCGTGGGAAGCCCTCTAACTGACAGGCCACAGTGGAGTTGCTGACACAGCCTGGCAAGCTCCCATCAATCACCCTAAGCAACTGTGCTTCCCAGCACACATCAACTCAGCCTTCAGTGTCACTCTGACTTGGAGCTCTGCATCATCACTGGCTGATGCACTCCACTGTCGCTCTGGGCACCAGCAGAATTATAGCCTCTGATCCTTTGCCCAGATGGCTGCTATAAAGGAAGCCCTGGAGGTCAGGAAGAAGGCTTGTCAGTCCAAAGTGATGCATTTCATTTACTTGATTTAAATCATATTTTACTTCATGGTATCTGGCAGAAAGTACTGGAGTAAATATTAGGATTACTCTTAAATGTAGAGAAGTGAAGGAAAACGTAACAAATAACGGATATACTTTATAAAATACAGATAATTGAAAAAGTGTAATAATGAATCAGAGTAGGCCTTCTAAACGAGTTAATGGTTTCTAATCACTTTTGTGAACAAAAAATATAATCATATTTTTATGAACCACTGTAAGGACTGCAGGACAACTTTGATTTCATTATTATGTTTTGGTTGAAAACAATAGGGTTTCATTGTAAAAATGGAAAATCATTCAATCAGTTACTTTCCCGGTGGAATGTAATATAGTTTATGTATTTGGGCGGGATCCATATTTGAATCAAATTAATTCAATGCAATACTTTTTTCTTTATTGATTAGCTCTCCATTAGGTTAGCTTGTCTTCCTCCAGTCATCTATTTATTCATTTTCATCTGAGACTTTTTCCAGGCTTTGTCTGTGAGGTGCTGGGTCCTGGGGCGAAGCCTCCTCTTTCTTGTTCTATCTATCTTTCTGCAGAGAATATCCACCATGCTGGAGGAAATACTAAAAAGGGGCCACAGTTCAAAGTGATCCAACACAGTTGCCCCAGGCCCTAATCCCCTCCCCACATGCCCTCCTTACCAGCCCAGAGCTGGCTCAGAGTGATAAGAACTGAACTGGGAATCTTAGTAGAAAATGAAAGAGATGATATGCATTAGGAAAAAAGCAGAAATACACAGAAAAATTTACGTTACAAATGTACATAATTTTGGCATGAATATTGGTAACAACAAAAATAAGCAGCATTTTTTATTACCACACTTTTCTAATGCCCATAATGTATTATTTATCTACTAATAGTGAACAACAAAATTAAAATAAGCAATACAGACATATATAGACAGTCCCAAACAGTGCTGGTGTGTGGGATATATAATATCTGGGAGAAAGATGAAAACAGAAGCAAGAGAAATCAGTGAAAAAATGAGAGCCAGAGCTTAATTTAAGTAGAAATTAGATTAGGAGCTTGACATTGTTACGTTTCAGCCAAACAATATGCACTAAGCTGCCAAAAGCACCCTGGAAAGGCACTAAAAAACCTGAGCTCTGGATAAAGAGTGGAATAAGAATGTGTGTTTGGGCTTCTTGGGGGCACCGAAGACTATATAGTCCATAAAGGAGGGGGGGCTTGGTTAAACAAAACATGTATTTGCAATCACAGTAAAAGGGTCATAAATCCTCCATAAGCATCGCACACAGGCCATTCTCTGATACCCTTTATTCCCCTGAGCTTTATATTGCCTGAGCCTGTACAGGCCACATGGACGTAGGGGTGACCCCTGGGACCCTGAACCAGGCCGGCACATTGAGATGGTCTTGACATGGATGGAAGCAGGCTGTGTGTTTCGAGGCCCAGAGGGAAGAAAGCTCACATTCATGACTCATGTGGTAGTCTCAGTTTACCTCAGCTCAGGAAGGGTGAGACCCCATGTCAAATGACACAGGAGACTGTTACAACTGCCCATGAAAGGCCACTAATTGCTCACGAAACCTCTAGAGTCCCAGTGTCTTCTTCACATCATCATGATCCCTCAGGGTCCATAGGAAGCACTGGGCGAAACTTACTTGTTTCAGTGGGATAAGTGTTCTGTTCCATCTTAAGCACATTTGAGGTGTGTATTCACATGGGAAAGATGGGCTTCTCGGGTTCAGTGATAACTTATGCGATGTTCCTCTCAAACAGATGTTTGATCATTCATGCAACATACGCTGACTAATGGGCTTGTAAGATTCTACACACAGTAAAGAGGATTGGGACTTAAGTAGTCCTCTTGATAAATTCCATTTGTGGACTTTTCACTGGCCTCACAGGCTGTTGGAGTTCATTCGGGTGTATATTTAAAGGGGCAACATCAGGGGAAAACTGGACAAAACTTGCATATTCCTTGTATTTTTTAGAAGAAAAATATAATGTATCCAGTAGATATTGCAAGTAATGGCCTTTTTTAATTCAACATGGTTTTTAATTCAACATGGTTGTGAGGTCACAATTACGTATGCAGACGAAATATTGACCAACAATCCCATTTTTCTTTAATGTGCATTAAAGTTAACGTTTCATCTTCAGTCATAATGAAGGGGGCTAAAGGGGCTCATTGTATTGAAACCATTAAAAAAATATTTATTTTAAAAAATCATATTTAATGTGTACTTGTAAAATTTTCTGTTAAATAAAAAAAAACAAAGGTATCATCTTAAAAGCCAAAAATAAAGGTATTAATATTCTCCTATAAAGTTATGATACTGGAGATGAGGTTCTATTACGACTTAGGTTCCTCCCTGACGTTTGGCAGTCTTTGAAAAGGTCACCTCCTTTGTTGTGGCTTTCTCTGGAGGTTGAGGATGATGGTTTTCATTTCACTGAATCTATTTTTGGACTCTCAGGTGAGTTCCATCTTGGCTTTAAAAGTTCCCATACATTCAAGACAGGTATTGCAGATCAGGCTTTGGATGTTGCTTCTTTTTGTTTAGTTTTCCTCTCTTTTATCCAGCTCTGAGCATCCTTTGGCTTTGAAAGGTGCTGTTCTGTCTCAGATGATGGTTTGTTTCTTTTCTTTGGCGCTGGTTTCCCAGTTGTTGATATCAGTGTTCATTTCTTCATTTCATGTCCCTTTATGACTCATAATTAGAGACTAAAAGATGGCATTTAACAATTTCTCGCTCGGATAGACCCCACATGGCGGCTTAGATATCACACCCAGTATAAATGTCAGTGTTATTTCAAGTTGGAGGCTTTTAGGTGATTGGTCTGTTGTATAAATGCACTGCCGATGTCTCTGCTTGATGGACGGATTAACAGCCCTGGTGGTGAGATGGAGCTGCTTGAGTGATTGTGCTTTAGCTATTTTTAAATGTTTATGGCCTCTGCACACCTCTAAATGGGCCTGACCTCACCCTCATAGCCGGGAGTCTTGCAGAGATGGCGTACCTCTGGATGAATGTGCAGGAGATGCCAGGAGATCCCACCTCCTCTGGCATCGAGATGAAAAAAATAACCCTAAAAAATCTAATACACCAACTCAGCCTGGAGGAATGTGGGTATTTGTTTCACTATGTAATACATATACCAATTATATTATGATATAATTAAACCACAATGGTGTAACTGAATATGCTCTTGGAATTGCTTTGTTTCCATTGCTGTTGATTTTTTTAGATTCTTGGTCATTGTGTTGTGTAATGCCATGGTGATTAAAAGGAGACTAAGAACAAACAACTGCTTTACCATGGTTTCTGCAGCCTGTGTAAAAGTATGCGTCGTCTGGTCACTGTAATTTGTGGCTTGCGGGGTGTTGGCTCTGCCTGCTGTTGACTGCATTGTGAGAGAGCACCACCCATCTCCCAATACAACACCAGTGGCATCAGGGTTTATTTCAGTCAGCCTTGTGAACTGAGATTGTCTGTATCTGCATTTTGCCAGTGTCCCATCATAACATTATGATCACGCCATTTTTTACATTACGAAATACTTTGAATAAACTTTATTTATAATTCGTGGTAACATTTTATCTGCACCCATTACCATTCCATGTTATGGCAGATACCATATGCTGTCATAAGTAATAATAACTAGGGATGTCCCGATCAGGTTTTTTATCACGATTGAGTCTGAAATCACATGATCTGGCCCGATATCCAATCATGTGATTGGATCTGGACATCCCTAATAAAACCTACACTGTTATATTAAGGGATATAATCTATCAAGACAACTCATGACAGCATATGACTTCTGCCATGCCATAAAAATATGATGACAGATACCATGTGCTATCATGAATAATAATAACAGCACTGTTTATAAATGAACATAATCTATCATGGCAGCTCATCACAGTATATGACTTATGCCTTAATATGTTTATGACATATTTATGACAACACCATGTAGCCAGGCTGAAGTAAAGTGTTACCAATTGTTTTTCCTTCCTCATATTTCTTATGATGACTGTGACATACTCCAGTATAATGTTAAAATACTAAGTATCTGTACATATATTCTAAACGTAATACACCATAATTTGATCCCAATGTATAGTTTATTATGTTCGTGTGTCAAGTGGATTATTTTTGGAGTTTCCAAATGGATCAGGGCCATTACACTAGACCACTAACTCAAATAAAGTCAATTTTAAGAATTTATAAATGAATTCAGAATAAATTTAAAGTGTGTGTGTGTGCTAAGCATTAGCCCTGCCCCTCCCTGTCAAATTTACTCGGACCTTGTATGTCCAAATATGAAGTTCTGATTATTAACAGAAGTGGATAGGTTTTAAATTTCCAACACTATTATTTTTGTGTGTGTGTCACCGTGCTGAAAGCGTTATGAGCTTCAATATTAAAGATTTCAAAAGATCAGAATTATATTCTCAGTCCTGCTTGTTCTATCCCATCACACCATTAAAAAACCCCACATTTAAGTGCAGTGAACCGCAGTCTGCTTTTATCTAACTGTGACATGACCTCTCTCCCTCTCTGTCTGACTCTTAACTCGAGCCCAGTGTAAGTATCGCCCAGTACTTTGCCATTCCAGGACTCCTTTTGGTCTCCGGTATCCGTGGGAATGGCTTGGCTGAGCCTCCAGAAGTGTGACACATGTTCATTCACACATGAGTGCAGCGGAACTTAAACCACGGGGCTGCACTTTTGATCTACGTGCTCTCACATGCTGTGCAGGGTAATTAAAACACGGAGGGCTGTTACAGAAGACAGGCCTGGAGGGAGCGGAATTATTGAGTGTACAGCATCAGCACTGACAGTAATCAGTAATCAACAGCGGAGCGACAGATGAGGATAAACGATCAAGCTGGGTTATACACAAGGCTTCGAAAAACACTCAAGTCATCAGAACTGTTCAGCAGTGAGTTTGTGTGTGTGTGTGTGTGTGTGAGAGAGAGAGAGTGTGTGTGTGTGTGTGTGTGTGTGTGTGTGTGCGCGCAGCCGTGCGAAGTTCTTCTTAGAAACATACAAAAATCCATTTGGTTCAGAGAACAGAACACGAATAAATCCCAGGCTCCCAGCATTCCTGATTTCACACTTGTTTTTTAAATTACCCAGAAGATTAAAATGAATCTTAGATGAGTTCTGCTCTGCTCTACACTCCAAAAAAACTGTATCAATACATAGAATGCCAAGGATTTAAATTTTATGGCATAACACACTGGTGCCATCCCATTAAATTTACCCGTAGAAAACATGCTGGAGGCTTGCGAAGCTGGGAATGCAAAAGCCTAGTATTTCTTACCTGTAAACTCTGGCTTAATGGGGATTTTAACATATTTCTCAAACTTAAATGATAAGAATTAAATGATAACAGTGTAAACAAAGTATTTTAAAGCGGTTTGGTTGTACCATGGATGTGAATGGAACCAGGGTTTATAGTGTCTACACTGTAAATACAATTGATGATTTTCAAAATGATGATGTAATGCTAATCATGGTCAAACTGAAACATGTTGCCTGAGGTCCCACTGCATGTAAAAAATAAACACTAAAGCGCCCAGGAATACTCAGATTATCATTTGAATATAATTTCAAATATAAATATTAAATATAAAATTTAAGTAGCCACTTAAAATGCATTAGAGTAATAGTCTCATCCTGTGAGACCTCTAGTAATTCCAACCCCATATAAGCCAATTTTCTTATATTACTGCTGTGAGAAGAAAGCCTACTTTTTTAGTTTTTATTTATAGAATTTGAAAGTAGCTGTCCTTTACATTTTGCCAAAATGTTACGAGGAATCGAAAAACAGAAATTGTCAAATAATTTTTACATGAACTTCCATTATATATTTTTTCTTTCCCCTGCAATGCTACTCTTCTTGAAATGTAAGATTTTGTTCTGACAGATACAACAGATTTCTTGCTGGTGGGTCAGCTGGTCTGAATATGCATTGTGGGATAGATCAGATGTGTCTCTGGGCACAGCTTGGGGTATCACTATATAATTTGACCCTTTGGTATTTTAATCCAATTATTCTTACATGTTCTGACTTAAACACATACATACACCCATTTCCTGTCACGTTTTAGATATTTCCCCAGAGGCAGTGGGTTGTGGGGGGAAGTGGGTGGCAGGGCTTACTGTGCTCATTGCTTTTACTTCACTCTGAGCTAACAGAGGAGGGGGGGGTGCACTGACAGCTGCTGCACCTTTCTTTAATGATCCACTAGAGTGAGCTGACAGTGTTCCTCTACTTTTACCTCTGCTGTGTCATCTCTCATTCTGGTCCCTGCATTTTTTGGGAAGCTGAGTCATAAGTCTTATGACCGTACTCCAAATGCTTTTAGATATGTGTTTCCTCCCAGTAACACCAGCACAAATATCTGAAATGAAATGTACATTAAATAATAATCCTATTAAAAGATTTCAGTATGTGTGCTGCCGTATGTGCCACAGTATACAGTATCCTTATAAACGGAGGAGCAGTATTGCAGCAGATAAAGTAAAACTTCAATTCCAAATACAGAATTAAATGTAAAAATGAATTTACAGCTACATATGGAAAGATTTAGGACTGCTATAATAATATAACCCCTGTTTTATTCTATTTTATTCATTTTTTAGATTTAAGAGAACATACATATCATGTGAGGACTATTTTTTTGCATGGAATTAGCTTACCTGTAACATATTTGCTGTGGTGGTACTGTGGTGTTGTGCTTTGTGCCTCCTCATAGGGAGGTCCTATGTTTTATTCCCAGCCTGGGTCCTCTTGTATGGAGTTTGCATGTTCCATGCAAGAGGAGTTCTCACCTAGAGCTCAGGTTTCCTGCAACAGTTCAAAAACATGTTCATCAGGTGAACTGGAGATGCTAAACCATCGCCACAGGTCTGCCTGGATGTTTGCCCTGCTGTGGATTGTTGAGTGTTTCTCTGCTGATAGTTTTTGTCTAGCGACTTCAGGGATGGGCAGTCCTAGTTAGAATAAGCTGTTTAGAAAATGGATGCGTGGACTGATGCTTGCAAGGGTGTTAGTGTTTTTGGGAGTCGATCCTTTGTACTTACCTCCGATTGACATTTCAGCTTTATGGCAGAACAAAGCCACATGATCGCCAAGTTTCAGTGACACCATCACAGAGTACAGCACCAGTGACCCCATCACATGATCACCAGTGACATCACTGCAAGACAGAGAACCAGAGACATCATCATAAAAAACACAGCGCCAATGACATCATCACGAGACAGAGCCAGGCCTCAGAGAGTGCAAACCAGCAGTTCATCAAGCCATAAAAGCTACTTTAATCTGAAGGGCCACTGTCTGCTAAAAGAGTCTGTGTGATGAAATATAGCGGTTTGCTAAGAGTGCCTGTATGCAAGTGCATGTGTGCGAATTAGCGAAGTTCAGCTTTCTTCATTAAACATCGCCTAAAACCACCATCACTAAATTAGTTTGAGTTTTCACTACACAAGCAAACACACACACACACATTCCCCCAATTTCCTGTCCTCTAGCTGTCTAACTCACTGGGCCCCTGTGAAAAATGCTGAGATGCAGAATGGTGCCAAGGCTCTCTCTCAGGAGCCGGATTTAGCCTGAGGTTAAGCTGGGGTACCGCACAGAGCATTCACAGGGCACACAACTACAGAGCTGGGCACCAAGCTGGTACTTTAGGTCTCTGTGGTTGGGTACTGCACATAGCAAGCATTCCAAACATTTAACCAACAGGACAAGCTCACAAGAATGTGCTGTAAATGTCCTTCCACCCAGAAATGTGGACTTTTCGGTCCTAAAAATGACAAAAATATACTACATCAAACATTGAGTCTTTTAGTTCCAAAAAATGTGGAAAATTAGATTGCAGTGCATGATATTGCCATTTAAATTATGCTTTAAAAACAGCTAAATATTGAGGCTTTTTTTTACAGTTCTCTAGAACTATGTGTCTTATCTGAAAGTCATTCTTTTTCAGAGTGTACATTGGGTTATAATTTAACTATATTTTCTATTGTATTATATATCAGAAATCAGATTAATCTTTGTCCTTTTTTACTAGGATTAGGTTTTTAAAAATGCATGTCGAAACTGGTGTTTTGTGTAAGAGTGGTTATGCAGGTTACTGCTTGCTGTATGTATTGTATGTGTGTGCACACGTGACTAATTTCTTAAGTGTCAGTCTTGTCCGTCTGGGGCAAACCATTGTGTTTCATCACTTTTGGTTCTGGTTTATTGCTTACAAATCAATTTAGTTATATAACCTGGGGGGTGAGATTAAATTTAGTAATCAGCCTCCTGTATTAAAACTGTGGAACTTTTTTTTATAGGTACATTTGACTCATTTTAGTGAATCCTATCAATGATAATAAAGCATCATATTTCATAGAGTCCAGGGTAATGAGGTTTCCTTGGCTCTGGCCCACACACTGATTTCCTGTAAACAGTTCATTGATAATATAATTCTCATTTAGCCCATAGATTATTACACAACCCTCCAGTGACACATTTTCTGTTTCCCCTTAAATGAACCGCCGAGGGTGAGTCAGATGGTATAACAGGAATGAGCGGGTTTGTGTGCTTGTGTGTGTGTGTGTGTGTGTGTGTGTGTGTGTGTGAGTGAGCCTACAGGTAAGGGTAGGGCATGCTGCAGGGCCTATGATACGTTAGGAGTTTCCACTCCAAAACAAGAAAAGGAAGGAGGATTTTTTTTTTACTCAGGCAAATGCACAGGTACATTCATCAGCCAATTATGTATTGAGAAAGAAAGTGACGAAGAGACGGAGGAAGGGTTATAGGAGGGAAAAAGGTTAGAGAGGCAGAGAGTTAATGAAAGCCAGGAAGGGAAGCGTGAAGGATGTTTTCTGGCAGAAACACGCATGCGGTGTGTACGGTGTGAGCATGGCTCTGCGGGCGCTGAAAGACTCTCTTGTTCCCATTTATGTGCAGTTCTCCCGGGACAAGTACATCATGGATGGAGCTCCGGAAAAGCTGCGCAGGGAGTTAGAGGAGGAACTAAAACAGTGCAGTGAGGAACCACGGAGCCACGCCTGGTACCACGGAGCCATCCCCAGACAGGTACGTTCACACTGGGTCTGAGGAAGGGAGCAGCGACGGGGTGGAAACTGGATGATGTGAAAACAAACAGACAGCTCTATACGATGATAGAGTTCTGTTTATTTTGTGTCTGTGAGCTCTTAGTGTGTGACATGTTTAAAAAAAATGACTCTCTCAACACTGAAGGGGCTAAAATGCGTGCCTTTAAGATTGATGTATGTAAATATCTGTTCTGATTGGTTGCTCTGTTTTGGACTTCCTTTAAAAATCTATCCAGGATCAAACACACCTTATAAGAGAGAGTGAATGATACATATTTAAAATGTCTGTAAATTACATTAAATTAAATGACATTAACTCATTTAAGTGTGTAAGCATGTAACACAATGTCTTTCATGTAGCAGATTGAGTCTTAGTCGCCGCAGGCTTACTACGCCAGTAAGAGTTCTTCAGCAACACTAATAGTGCTTCACCTACACCTGTATAAATTGTGAAATGCAGTAAAATTTAACTTAAGGATGGTGAACTGTGGTCCAGGATTCAGGCCTTAGCTTATCTGGGCCTATATTTTCGTTCCTCATCATAAATCATAACTCACTTTATGTTAGATTGCTAAATTTACCCAGTTGTTATTGACAAATAGGTTGTAATATTAATAATTGGGGGGGGTCAACAAGACCTTTCTGAGTTTAAGTGGGTGTTTAAATCAAGGAAAACTCAAACATCCTGGACAAGGCAAATCCAGGGCGATCACTGATGCAGGAGAATTACAATCAATTTGTAATCTATCTTTTGGGTCTAGTCTGTAAGCCAAGATGTTACATACACTGCCATGTTATTCCGCTTAACTGTTTACTTTCTGCCTGTGTGGAGTGATTCTCCTCCGCTCCGGAGTCATGCCTGCACTCTGGCAGAAGAACATTCACTCTCTTTGTGAAAAATGATAATGAAATAAAGGCATGTGGCTGTGTTTGCAACAGCCCATCCTTGACACAGTTCCAGTGCAGCAATGCCCTGTTGTAGAAGGTACTCCTATTAAAAACCTCTGACTTTGGTTATACCTTAATTTGTTTGAAGGATACATCACCCACTTCACCCAGTTATGCTAGAAGACCAGGCTGCTGGTCCTGTTCTGAGCAGTCGTACCACATTCGGCTGTCAAGGTTAATGTGACAGCAAACCGACATCGGCTAGCAGGGTCTGAACACTCGTCAGTTTAGAGGAGCCAAACCTGCTGAGAACTGGTAGAGCCACATTTAAAAAGAAAAGCACACAAAAGCAGAGCTTCAGTGTATTGTTGTGATTCTGAAAAACATGTAATGCTTTCTCAACCTTTCCTCAGGAATATTTAATGAAAAATGCCTGAAGTAAACACCCTCACACTTTGGCTAATGTTTCTGACAAGCTTGTTAGCAAAATGTGTGCTACCTGCCATTTTTTCTACCATACTGTGAAGCTATATTAGGGTGTGAATCAGGTGATGATGGAACAACATGCTCAGATAAACACACATACACACTCTTACTCACACAGCTAGTTTTACTCACATATAGATGTAATTTGACCTGATCTACATAGTCAAAATGTTGTAAAACCTCATTTATGTCTATAGATATTTAAATATATTATATTTAAATATAGTCTATGTAATAAATTCCAAAATAGAAAGGTTTTCATTAATTTGTGACTTACTGTATACTGTTATTAACAGTATTAATATGAATATTCTTCTTCTTCTTATTATTATTATTATTATTATTACTACTACTACTACATTGGTCAATAGATCAAAATACTTAGAGAAAAGTCTATGTTGGTTTTGTAGTGTTTTTCATGCTGATTACAAATCTGTGTTTAGTTTTTCCCGCAGATACAGTTTTTGTGATGAATCTTGTTATATATTGTATGACAATCTTATAATTAGCGTATAATAAACATGTTATAAGCGATTTTGAAGAATGAGTGTTAGCTGACTGACACGGATCATTGTACCTATGCCACAGAGTGCACCTATCTGACTTCACACAGAAATTACTGAAACAGTTACTTGATTGTTGCCTGTGGTTTAATAAAAACTGCAAGTCTTTTGCAAAAACAACATTTTCTCATACTTCAAAAAGTTAATATAACTGAAAACATCTGAAAAAAGATATAAAATTAGCATGAAAAACTGGTTTATCTGATCTGTGTTATTATTATTATTATTATTGGCATTTAAGTCAATGAGACTCCAAACAAGAAGGAAATAAAACATGAGGGTTTAGGTGTTAAGAGCCGGTTTCTGTTACACTATGCTACACTGCCTGTCCTAACCAGCCATGACAACATATCATGGCAGGTGGGGGTGTTGTGCTCAGCCTCTGCTCTTTCCCACGCTGGTTTGCGGGACTTGTCTGTAAGCCATAAGCCTGGCGATCCATCACTCAGCATGCTCATTACAGTCGGCTCTCTTGGGTCAAAACTGTTGTCAAATGCACTGATGTATAGTGTCTGCGTAACGCTATACTATATATCACACAGTGGCCAGAGTAACTTTCAGAGCCCCTATGTGCTGCTTACACAATAAACATGTTCTAAACTGCGGGCATGATCCACCTAAAATCTCACTGGGTCACAAACAGTTCCATTGCTTTTTAGTTACATTATGGCTCATCGCTCAAGTGCAAAACAAAACAAATGATTGTTTTGGTCAAAAGACCACACCTGTGATAAGGGAAAACTGCATATATTTACTTTTTTTTTTAAATAGCAAGAGTATGGTTTGGGGTCCTGCATTCCTATATTTGTTACATATTAGTTACCTAGAAATACTTAGTAGTTACTGAATAATCCTACATGCCTTAAAAGACCCATATCACTTAACGTCCACCTATGAGGGCTAAGTGACATTATATAAGAAAAACAGCCACAACAATTCATTCTTATATTGTAATTTTCCAGCACTGTTTCGTTATCCAGGATGCTTTTGTTGCTGTGCCTTTAAGACTGATGGCAGTTGGGACCAAAGCATTTCTTATAACTTCAATATAAATGGATTTGGCTGGTATTTAAAACAACTGACCTCCAAGTTTGTCGTGGGGCATAATGTACAACATTTTTTGTGTTTCAAATAATGCCTCTCATATATTTATTTAATTTATTGAATTGAATTTTACACATGGTGTGAGATGTTAAGTGTAATGATTTCTGAGGTTTGCAGTGAGGTTGTGTGAAGCAGGCCAGGGCCAGAAAAGGGTGATGCAGTGGAACTACACTGATTTACCTTCAAGACACTGATGGATTTTAAGTTGTAAACATGTTTCTACCTGCCCAATGTCATGCAATAGCAATGTAATACTTAATATACGCAATATTCTGAGGAAGTTCCAGTGATTCTTAGCCCTACCATTAACGGCAATGGCAACAACATCATAATGAATTACTTCCTGTCTGTCTTTTCTGTTGTTTGTTTGGTCAACTTCAGCTGAGCAGGTCTGACTTGTTTTTTATTGAAAGTAGACTGCTGTTGTGTCTAAATATGACCTTTGTGCAACACACATGCTGCCGGGGGGCTTTGTGTGACAAATAATGTCACAAATAAGGGTGTTTTCGGTGATCAGGAGTTGCTAACTGACAGCATACAGAAGAGCATCTTCTGTGACAGGTCACTGTAGGGCCTCAAGTGGATATTAAATTCTTTTATATCTTGTTTTATTATTTTAATTTAAAGTACAAAAACATAGATTTGATCTTTGTTTAATGTAGTACATTCATTTCAACCCTTCACAAAACATAAAAAAAGGCAGGTGTTATACAATACTAGTTATAAACTCTCTCAGTTGACCCAGATTTTAGTATCCCCCACAGAGCTGGTTGGGTATTCAACTAAATGAGCCTTGGTGATGAATCCAAGAAAAGAAACAGAAAGTGTAGGGTTAAAATGAAGCTGAAACCTGTCTTAGCAGGAAAGAAATGGCTAAGCAAGAAGTCCTGCTTTAGGCCCCCTGGAGTGTAGGGCAGGAGCAGGAAATCTCAATAATGTGGAATTACTTCCAAGACCAGGACTGGGAACCACTAGTTTACAGAAAAATTCATTGGTTCAACACTTCTCTCTATATGTAATTGCTCTTCAGGTGGCTGAGAACTTGGTCCAGAGAGATGGTGACTTTCTGATCAGAGATTCGCTGTCCAGTCCAGGGAACTACGTCCTGACCTGCCAGTGGAAGAACAGCCCTCAGCACTTTAAAATCAACAAGCAGGTATTGGCTATGAACGAGGCCTACTCGCGCGTGCAGTATCGGTTTGAGAAGGAAGGTTTCGACAGTGTTCCCGCTCTGGTCAGATACTATGTCGGAAATCGCCAGCCCGTCTCAGAGGTGGTGGGGGCGATCATCTTCCAGCCCATCAACAGGACCCTACCTCTCAGATGCCTGGAAGAGAAGTATGGAGTTGGATCTATACAAGTGGAAACTGGCCACAGAGAGAGGAAGAACCAGAATTCCAAGCGGTTGAGCTTGAACATCATGAACGGACACGTTCCTGATCACACCCTTGGTCGTGGGAACCTGCTCAGGTGAGGAAAAAAAACATTCTGTCACCTGTGTCCCAGTCCTACAACTTATTAGCATTGCTTCATGGTTTTTTTTGTACATCATGAAGCAGTAAATGTAAAGACTGCAATTCCACTGCATCAGTTTCATAAAAGGCTTGTTCCAAATGTAAACCATGGTAAAGTTATCGATATATGCACTCCTGCGACTACATCATAAAAACTACATTCTGTATTAATGCACCTTATTAAAAACCTTTTTCCTGTGAATGGGGGTGGACAGCTCAGTGGGTAAGACACTTGCCTCTGGACCATGAGGTCCTGGGTTCGAATCCTACCCCCAGCACCACCACTGGGT
>JBBKCR010000016.1:9375356-9389884 GCA_037577295.1 Ladigesia roloffi
GACCCTTAACCCCAAGTTGCTCCAGGGAGACTGTCCCCTGTAGTTAGGAATGGAAGTCGCTTTGGATAAAAGGCGTCAGCTAAATGCCGTAAATGTAAATGTAAATAAATGGACTGTTATGGTGCTAGCATGAACCTTTGTGTGTTCTGACTGATAATACAAAAAGCTGATTTTATTTCAATTAAGTGGTTGACATCTTATTTTCTTAACAATTAGGGCAAAAGATAACCAAATGGGCTAAAGGACAAACAATAATCCATTAGTAATAAGAGTTAGACTTTGAACTGAAGTTTTTACTGAATGAGTCACTATACAAGTGCAATATAAAAATGAAGACTGTGTGAATATTTGCCTTACATAGTTCATACACCTGTATCATATATCTGATTTGGCAGTATTAAAATCAAATGAGGGAAAACAGATATGTGGCACATTAGCTTAATGCTAACACAATACAGGATATTTCACGTACATGTTAAAGGAAACTAGGATCATTGTGGCAGTCATAGTTTGCTGAGTGGAAAATCTGAATGCTAATACTGATCTATTGAATGCCATATAATGTTATTTTATTTGTAGAAAGTTAATGTAGCGATGCACCATGCTGGATGACACATTTTTAATACTCTAAATGAAGCATTAATTTTTGCTAGAAGAAATGATAACCATGATTAGCATTACCACATTATTTATAGAAAATGTGTGCATTTGATTGTATTTGATGTTTTCATAGTTACACAATTATGGCACTTTATTTACAGTGATTTAAATACAAGTAAAATATTTTATGGCTTTCTATCATTAAGTGCCCAATACCCAATATTAATCCCTGTAACATAGAACTCTAGGTTGGGAAATTACACAGACCATTTCAAATCTGTTTCATCCTATGATGACGACAACTCAAAATGAGTTGTTTTAATGTTAAACCAGTAGATATAAGTACATGTCTTAAAAAACCCTCCTGTGGCTAGTAGGGGATAACCCATGTGTGTCAGTGAGTGAAGCTAAAGAGAAAAAAAAACAACATGATGGAAAATGCCAAAACAAACCATAAAAAAATATAACCCAACATAATTACAAGCCTTTAAGGCTCAAATACACTGAGTGCTCAAAATTAGTACTGCATTACTCAGTATAACTGTGCAGCCTGTTGAAGCTTCTGGTCTCTGAGGTGCCCTGAGACTAACTGTCTCTTCTCTGTCCTTCACAGTACCAAAGACAAGTGCGGGAGCCAGCCAGCGTGTCTGAACCACGTTCAGGAGAGGAGAGGGCCGCTGAAGACCCATCAGTCTGAAAGCTTCCTTCCGCTGGGTGAGCATGCTAACGTCCACTTTCATCCTCGCTGATGCGCTGTCATGCTCCCCCTCTTGATGGTCCGCTGCACTGACAGCCGTGAAAACCAGCTATTTTCCATCTTGGATGTCCACTCTGTAGCTCAGAGAAAAGTCTCTCCTCAAAGTCAACATGGCATCCTCAATCTGAAGGTCGCTCGGAGAACGGGATGTGTGAAGTGGGATGTGGAACTGGAATGCAAAGCAATTGTTGAGGAGGAAACTTATGTGGAAAGAATTAGAATGAGGGGAGAAAGCAGAAGAAATGTTTCATGTTCATGTCATTCCAACTGACAGGGCTGGGGAGAGGGGAGTCATTTGTAGCTTGCAGATATGCGTTCAAGCCTGAAGCTGAAATGTTTGCCTCTGTAGTCTGTTCTCAGCTTGAATACATATCTCTCCAAGCGCTCAGTTCCGAGTGTCTGTAAAGAGCTGTCAGTGATGATTGTGAATTTATAAATAAGTCATAAATAATTAATGCTTCCTCTTTGGCTTCCAGGCTCAAGGCCTCAGGCCCAGGCTCACCATATGGAGAGCCAGTCAAGCTCCAAGTCTCCTGTGTTTAGGACTGGCAGCGAGCCTGCCCTCAGCCCTACGGTTCCTCGCAGGATGGCCTTCGAGACACAGCCAGGCGAGGCCATTCGTGGCTCCGACAGCCAGCTCTGCCCCAAGCCACCCCCTAAACCCAGCAAAGTACCCTCTACGAGACTTCCCCGCTCTCCATGCCTGCACCCCCTGGCCCCTCCGGTTCCTCCAGTAAAGCCCCAGAAGCAGCGACTGTCACACCAGCCACAGCAGCAGTCAGTCAGCCTGCCCAGTCCGGAGTCCGGCTACTGCAAACTGAGCCCCTGCAGTCCCGCAGAATGGGAGATGATCAGTGGGTTACAGATGAACGCTAATGGCTACGTGGAACGGTTGAAGACGGACGAGGAGAAAAGCTTGAGCAGCGGAAGCCCTAAGCTGGATCGCAGCTCTTACCATCACGCCATCGAGGCCCTGGAGAACGGCAGCGAGGAGGAAGATAATGAGCAGGAGGAGGATGACGAGCAAAGACAAGAACAAGAGGCAGCAGAAATAAACAAGGCTAAAAGTTTCCAGAGGCCTGTGTTTGAGATCGTTTCTGCATTCAGACCGGGGGACGCTACCTTCAGGCTTCTGCCGTCTGAGAATAAGCCACTGGAGATGTCTGCGCTGAAGAAGAGCAAAGAATTGCTGGTCAGTCAGGACCCCAGGACCATCGCCAAGCACATCCTGCAAGCTGACTGTGAGGTATGTCTACAAAACAGAATCACTGTAACGTAATTTCCCTTCAAAACACCAGAGGTTAGATAGACTTGTTTACATGGTTTTTGACACTGTATGACAGTGTTATTTTAAAAACATGAACAAAAGTGTGTAGGATGGGTGTTACAACTCTTTTTAGCTGTCATGCACTCTTTCCTTCATGAGGTCATAAACATTCAGTATGAAATTAAAGCAATGAGGCTTCAGACAACCAAGCATGTCTTGGTAGGTACACTATATATATGGTGACAGGAAATTTCTGCTAATGTTTAATTGAGAGCCCGGGGGGCAATGTCACTAAAGGCTGCACTTTTCCAGTAAAAACCTTGGCAACCCACAAATCGTGTTTTTGACGCAACTTCTAATGAAATGGCAAATGAAGAACCACCCATCCACACCCACAGCCTGACTAAAATCAGAACTGACAGATCCATAATTAGCATCTCCGTGTGACTCCTGCTTTGTTCTGGAAGTATTTTAGAGACTGGTTCTTCCTGCCTGCCTGGTAGAGTTCAGAACGGTGGCAGGATCCAGGGGTTAATTTGTGTCAGGTGGCAGGGCTAAATGCTGAGATTGACTACAATTACTTTAGGGCAGACATGCTCTATAAGTCTGTCCCTGATCCTACATTTTCTGCTCCAGCACACTTCTCACCTGTAAACTGCCATGGTGTAGTGGGTGTGTTTGAAGATGCAAACTACAAAACTATGCTAGACATCAACACTCCAGGACTGGAGGAGGCACCCCTGATTTAGGGTCTCATACTGTGTTATCCTAAAATGTTTCTTTCTAAAAATATCCCTTAGAAATGTTTCTTTTTTTAAACAGGGTGTCCAGTTTTCAGATGAACATGATCTGTTTATGTTTTTAGTGGCAGGATAGACACGAGGATGTTTGCCTGGATTTTTGTAAATTGGATCACAGACTGGCTATTTTTAATCTCCAGTCTAACTATACGAATTGAAAAACAACATTATGAAATCTAGCCCACACCATCTCAGAAAGCAAGGTTTAGAAACATTAGAAGCCACAAACCCTTGAATAACATGATACAGTTTTAATTTTCAGTAGCAATGTCAGTGTAGCCTAAACACACTGCAGGATAATTTTACTATCAACGTTTTATTAATGAATTATGAATTAAAGGTTGTATCTTAACACCTAAAGAAATGTAAAGCTGAAAGCATCAACAGTCACAGTTATTAATGCTCTGGATCACAGAGAACAAAAGGTGAGAGCCTGTGCTGCACTATAAGTGCTGAGTTCAAGTGAAAGAGGAAGTATGGCTGCTAATTTCTGGAACGGAATATAAGAATAAAGGGGATATTTCACAATGAGGGGATATTTCAGTCTTCTCATGAACCTTTACATTTAATTTCTGCTGAAAAACAATATGAAGGAACGGGAAGGAAAGAGACACTGTTAATTTAGTTACTACTGAGAAACCTTTTAGCAACAGTCTCATAATCAGTATCAGAATACTTTACTGATCCTGGAGGAAACTGCTTGTGTGATGACTGCCACAATCCCCAAAGACACAGAGAGACACAAGAACAATATAAAATAAAATAAGTCTTAATGAAATAAATATCTGTAGAAAGAAAATAACCACAATATGAATAGACTATTCTACATACAGAAATGTTTGCCATACATAGCAAAGTTTAATTCAGAAACCTAATACACTTTTTACTTGCACTGTCCAATAATGTCAGACTTAATGCTAATGTTAGCGTAGCCGCATTGTATGGCTATATTTGATGCCAAATGAGTAGGTGACGATATAAGAATTTCTTCAAGTTTTTCAAGCTTCATACATTTCCATCCAGGACTAAGGGCTGTGTGTGAACTTTCCAGGTTGCCAGGATACTGAATGTTTCTGATGAAATGAAAGGTCAGATGGGTGTGACCTCTGGACTGGAGCTGGTGACCCTTCCACACGGACGGCAACTCCGTCAGGATCTCATGGAAAGGTAAACAGCACCCTGACAGTGTCCGTCCCAGCTGATACACACCACACACTGATGACCTCCACTGTTGATGCAGACACACGTTTTGTTGGCAGCGGTACGACGGGGCCCGGCGGATCAAGGCCCACACACTTGTGTCATCGTCTCATACCAAGAAAACTATATTAACAAATAGAAATTAACTCTTTAAACTATGAAAGTAAACAAGCAGACCATTAAACATTACAGAAACACATTAACTACACATGCCCGGCCCTGAATGTGGCTCAGTAAATATGTAGGCCTGCCAGAATGATACAGAATAACCCTGAACATGCCAGACAGTAATTTTCCATAGTGCAACATGATTTTTTTTTCTTCCTGTTTTAAGTTTTCAGAATCTTAGTGTCAGAATTTTCCTTTTCTGAGGTTATTGCAGATTAGGTTTTTTTTTTTTTGGAGTTGCCACAAGAGTGATGTTTAAGGAGCTAATGTGTTTTGCATCCCTGTGTGTCTATCCCTGGCTCTGCAAATACAACACCAGATGTTTTTGATCAGCTGTGAGTTCCTTCCTCACAGCTGATCAAAGGGTAGAAGCCACCTTTTAAACACAGAGAGATCACTGTAATCTCAAACACCTGTGGAGCTAATACTTTTTGGTCAGGCTGACTTTGGTCATTAAGTAATGTATGTCTAATGACTAGAAGGATAAATCCTCGCCGCAGAAGTATATCACAGACTTGTGTCATACAGACTTACTTAAGTAGAGCCAGGGTACATATTTTTACTGTTGTCATCTCATTTCCATCGTCCAAATCCTTAGAACTGCAGCTGTAAAGCTAATGATGCTAACCAACTCTGGAACTCTACTAGCCCTCCAATAGAGTTGGTTGAGAATAGTAAACTTGGTTTAGGATAAATATGACTTACTAGGAGTCATGAAAATTACCCTTCACAGCTACAGGGGGTCATGTCAGACAACACCAGGGTTTGTATTTACAAATCAGTCGTAAATAAGGAGGACCGAACATTACCCACAAGTCTGTGTGTCTTAATGAGGATCTGAAGGCCGTTTGAGCAGGTTAAGAAATGTTTTGTCAGCAACATTAGCCCCATAGCTCCAGCAGAGACAAAACATTTGAACAACATCTTGGGTAAAATATTTTGACCTTGAAGTTAGCGTTAATAAAGTGAATCAATTAATGATTGCTGGATGCTAAAATACAGGCATTCCGCTTCTCTTTTCACAAAACTATATATGATGGAGCAAAAAATATTAATACAGTCGTACAGTTGTATGTGACAGTACTATTGATGAAATATTTTTAATCCTTAATTCACACAGGCATAATACCATTGCGATCGGTGTTGCCGTGGACATCCTGGGGTGCACAGGCAGCCTGGACGAGAGAGCAGCCACGCTGAACCGGATCATACTGGTCGCCCTGGAACTCAAAGACTCCATGGGAGACCTTTATGCCTTCTCCTCCATAATGAAAGCACTGGACATGCCTCAGGTAGCACACACTCAAAAACCCCCTCGAGTTTAATTGGAGAAAAGATGGAAAAATTGAGACAGTTGTCTGGTATGTGATAAGGCTGCAGGAAATAGGCTTAAATTCTTCTGATCTCCCTTCTGTTGACAGATAACGAGACTGGATCACACATGGACCATGTTACGCCGGAGATACACGCAGACCGCCATCGTTTACGAGAAGTCTCTCAAACCATTCTATAAAGGACTGTATGAAGGGAATGGTGAGTTTCTTTCTTTTGTAGAACATTTTCTCAAGGTTTCTAGTTTATTAACATTAAAATTTGATCTAAATGTTGCTGATCAGCTGTAACACAACCAGGGCATAGAGTTTGCTTTTCACTACTTAAATCATTATGATATGCAATAACCTACTTCAGCAATACTTATATTTATCAATAGTACTTATATTTATCAATAGTATTTAGATTTTTGTGTACGTAGCATAGCGCATTTGGTACAGAGAATTTCTGGGGAGATTTACTTTAACTCGAAGTCGTAGCATAAGTGATTTCATCTGGGGTCAGCTTTTCTGATTCTGAAGTTTTGGTGCAATCAACTAAAACCATTCTGCTCCCTGCAGCTGAGGTTCCTCTGAGCAGCACCACAGTACCACTCCTGATGCCTCTCCTCACCCTGATGGAAAGACCTGCAGTTGCATTTGAGGGCATGGAGATGTGGGAGAGTAATGACCAGGGTTGTGAGATCATGCTTCGCCATCTAGAGGAGGCCCGGGCAGTCGCACGGAACGCAGACACCTACTCTTGTAACGCTCAGCGAGTCCTGCACGGTAAGAGGAGCAGCTGAGCAGTCTTCACAATAAATAAACCCTCTTAGTGGAGGATGTAGGGCAGGCTGACAACAAACAAAATGCTTTGTGAAAAAACACCTTGACCCTGATGAGAAAAGGCAGCTGAAACTAAAGTAAGAATTAATGCGAAGTAGAAGTAAAAGTACATTTCCAAAAACAAAAAAATACTTAAATAGAAGCAACAAAAAGCAGAGCTACAACTCAAGAACTGAAGATAAACAACTGCAGTTGAACATCCAGCATTAGCATCAGCAAGGTCCATAGCACCAGCATCTATCAGAACAGAAACTATCATTTATTATGCTTTGTTGGTGTAAAATAAACTGGCATAAACCTCAAAATGCCCATTTGCGACCAAAGCAGTATCAAAGCTACATCAAGCTGAACATCAAGGTGCCTTATCTTACTCACAAAGGTTTGGTGTGTCTGCAGGTTTTCAATCCAAAAAAGCAGATCCTCACCTGAACTCTTCTGTTTCTTGGTCCCAATTGAAGATATATCAGCAAGGAAAGCAGTACAATTATGTTCCATAACAAAGAGTTCACTCCCGTGACAGAGTAGTCAGGAAATGTGGAACTAATTAAAAAACAGATTACTTTCCCAACTAATAAAAGTGAAAGTAGTATCATTAGAAAATTCAACATGCTGTGATTCTTCGAATGTAGCAGGACATTCCAGTTTTAAATGGTATTGCATTCATTAAGGCAAAGGCCCCATGTCTGAGCCATTAAAATATTACAGCCTTCACCATTATGACCTTAGTTTAGCATTCCAAAATGTCTCTTTAAATTAAATTATGTGATAGCTTTATTGCACAGCCTGGAGGAACGACACAGGGGTTCATTTCGCTACATGTTGTGACAAACCTTGAGTCATCTCCTTTGCGAAACGTCACCAATGCAACTACAGCAAAACTATTGGCAATTTAGAATCTATTAAAAAGAGAGGAATTAATATTTGGTGAACATTTTGATTATTGCTCAGCTCTTTAAAATATGTATTTTCTCCATTTGTCTCCCCTGTAGACTTCTGTCCAGAAGAGGACATGCTGGAGGTTCTGAGGACAGACTTCCAGCTGCGCCTGCTGTGGGGCAGCAGAGGGGCTGCTGTGAACCAGACGGAACGTTACGACAAGTTCAAACTCATTCTGACCGCACTGTCCAGAAAACTAGAGCCAACTGTCAAACACACTGAACTGTGAGGAACGTGTACTCGAATCGGCTCAAAGAGCTGTGCACACACAAAGAACAGCACGAACAGACTCTTTAAGAGTGTTTTGGTACCCTGGACCTTCTGCTGACAATGTTATATGTCTGAGGACTTCACCCAGCTCTGTCTGCAGGACTTTTGAGGTATTTTACCGCTCTAATGGACAATGTTACATTGAGATGAAGTACTGAGGGGGGAAAAAAGATGCAACGAGAGAAGCCAAAAGAAGTTTTCAAGCAGAAAAGCACATGGTTCATCACTTTCCATAACCGGCACTTAACTGCACTGTGTGAAGAGCCAGGTGATGAGGATGAGGGCACATGAACTGGGCTTTGGAGGACTAGGACACTGTGAAAGTGTTCAGAGATGAATACCTGATATATGTGTAGTGTTTGTGTATTAACAGATGGCTAGATTATGGTTAAGGTCTGGGATCGTCTGCAGAAAATGGTGTAAATAATCCTTTCAATGCTAAGCATGTGAATGCTAGTCTGTTATATATTTTATTTCTCCCTAAATGTAAATAGCCCTACAGTTTTAATATCTTTATATGAAGTGTCGATGCCAGTACTGTATAGTTGAGCAGATGTCTAAATAAAATGTGTAAACAAACACAGATCTTTGTGTTGTTAGTGTATTTTTCCCAGAGCAAGGCAGAGTTTATTTTAAAATGTTATAGAGTGAAGTGTATCATCAAAGAACAGGTTACCGACCAAATACAAAATCACAAGACTCACCAAGGGTGGCTGGTGGGCTGATGGCTTGGGAGTTGCCCCTGTGAGGAGAAGGTTGTGGGTTCAAATCCCAGGACTGCAAGTTATACCACTGAAAGATAATATCCCTTCACACAGATCCCTGCATGCCCCTCTTTAGTGACAGCCAAGTGCTTCAATTGGTAAAGAGAAAGAAGTTCACACTTTGTCATGTGCTGTGACAAAAACATTATATCACCCATCAATTTAAAGACTGATAGTTAAGATGACCTTGATGCGAGACACAGCATGTAGTGTCTCCACATGGTTTCAGTGTAGTCATTTATCTTGGGAGGGTACTTTTAAATCGACTCAGAAAAGGAATGTCTTTACACTAAAGGTGGCAAAATAAAGCAATGACAGAGAACACATCAAATTAATTTTCATACTTCATATTTCATGTTCCTTTCACATTTGATTATTGATTCAATTTAAGCCTCATGTGTTACACTTCATCTTAACCCTCTACTGCACGCATTTTTATTTCACCCCAGATTTTAGGAGCTTGGGGGTCCTAAATAATATATCAATCATAAAATGTGTCCCACACAAGCCCCCCTAAAAGATTTTGGTTTGTTGCCTCAGGGCAAGGTATTTTATAACATATAATAACACACAATAAATACATTAGTTTGTTTTGCAACAACAACAATTTCAACAAGTGGTTTTTCAACAAACATCAGTTAAATTGTTTAATCAATCCATATGTTAGGGATTAGCTGTGTGTGTTTGTGTTTATATATCTAAATTTTCTACATTCCTGGAAGCATAGTGTTGCTCTGAGGCAACAAACTAAATTTTGTTTTACTGCACAACGTTGCCCTGAAAAACGAAAAATTTGAATTTGAATATATAAATAGAAAATTTGTCTTTACTCAATCAGTTATGCTTCTTTACATACTCATGTGCATCACATATTTTTGTGTACAAATGTATTTGAAATTTACACATGTTAAAAAGTGAAATGTATTTTATCTTCTGCTAGCAATGTGTGCAACCCAGCTAGTGACACAAAAAGGACTGCTCCACCCCCAAATGAAAGGTCAAACCTACACCCACCTCAAATTTAGTTGGTTCCATACTTACCATCAGATATAATGTCTTTTTTTATTTGTTTTTTTAATTGGGACAATGGATGGCTCAAAATTATATTTTGTTGCCTAAAGGCAATGCCATTCCATAGAGGGTTAAAGTATCCAAAAACATGACCCAGCCCTATAACCTCGCTCTGTAGCTCATAGTTTAAGCTATAGTCTCAAAAGCAGAAGGTTGTAGGATCTTACCGGAGTCTTTGACTTTACGTCTTCCGATGCTGAAGTTGGCTCCTTATTCTAAATTTTCGTTCCACCTTAAATAATGCTGTCTAGGCTGCGTTATCACTATTTCGCCTGTAAGGAAAAATTCACTGAGGTTTACATTCACAATTATGTTGCCTATTTAAATATACTGTTTCAGAAATATATGTAGAGAAATAAAAACATCTTAATGTTTACATGGCAGTGATCTCTTTCCACTCAAAATCCTAAACTATTCTGTAACTTTAAACCCTGGGAACTTGGCTCATAAATTCATGAATAGCAATTTCTAAGCAGATGTAATATATGGCAACTTTGCATGAAATAAATGGGTTAAATGCTTTGGACCAAAAATTCTTCACTTTAAAATTCACATGGGCTCATATTCAGATTGGATTTTAATATATGCTAACTTCTGGACAGAAAAGGAATGGGTTACATGCTTTGGTCCACTGAAAACTCACTTGTTCTGGTCAAAATAGCATGTGTAGAACAAGTATCACTTGTTACTTGTTTGAACCAAGGCATTCTTCACTGTTAAATTCACAAGGGAATTTTGCTCATATGCACTTAAGCTTATAATATATGCCAAATTTTAGTTGGGAAAAAAATAGTTAAATGCTTTGGTCCACTGAATTCTCACTTGTTCTTGGTAAAATAGTATTTGTAGAACTAGGATTACTTGATACCACCAAACATTCTTCACTTTCAAATTCACATGGGAATATTACTCATATTCAGATTGGATTATAATATATGCCAACTTCTTGACAGGAAAGGAATGGGTTAAATGCTTTGGTCCACAGAAAACTCACTTGTTTAAGACAACTTATGATGTGTAGAACCAGAATCAATTCTTACATTTTTGGACCAAAACATTCATCAATATTAAATACACATGGGAATTTTAAAAGCTTCACGTTTGTTCATTATTATTATTTGTGATCAAAACATTACAAAGGCAAAAATAGAATTTATGCAATTTTTAAAAAACTTTAAATAAAATAAATGGTAACATTGTAAAATACGTTGTATGTAGTTTTCAGTGGATCAGTGTATTTAACCCATGCTTTCTTGTCAAGAATTTGCCATTTATTATAAACCAAAGTTCGCATGTTAATATAACAGGGAACAATATTTTGGTCCAAACGTCCTATTTTACTTTAACCTAGTGTGTTTTCAGTGGACCAAAGCATTGAACCCATTCTTTTCCAGCTAGAATTTGCCATGTATTATAAGCCTTTGTGCATATGAGCAAAGTTCCCATGTTAATTTGACAATGAAGAATATTTCCAAACAAGTAACAAGTGATACTAGTTCTACACTTGCTATTTTGACCACAATAAGTAAGACTTCAGTGCACCAAAACATTTAACCCATTGATTTCCTGCCAAGTAGTCACAATAAATTACAAGCCAATGCACATATAAGCAAAGTTCCCATGTGAATTTATCAGTGTAGAATTCTTTGGTCCAAACAATTAACAATTGATCCAAGCTCTAAATAATGCTTTTTTTTTTTTACCAGTAAGTGACATTTCAGTGATCCATAAGCACAAGTCGTCTGCTTGGAAATTAATTTATAAGCCAAGTTCCAAGGGTTTAACGTTACAGAATAGTTTAGGATTTTGAATGGAAAGAGATCACTGCCATGTAAACAATCAAATATTTTTATTTCTTTACATGTTTTTCTGAAACAGTACATTTAAATAGGCAACATTGTTCTGAATGTAACCCCCCCCTACAGGCGAAATAGCGATAATGCAGCCTGGACAGCAGCATTAAAGGTGAAACGAATGTTTCGAATAAGGAGCTTTCATCGTCGTACGTCACACTTCATCTGAAAGTCATATATCTTAAAAAGTTACAGTTTGTCTAGGCCAGTGGCTCACTGGCTTTAGCTACATTCTCAAGATTGAATGGTTTTAGCGTCTAATCAGTGTATAAATTTCAATATTTTAGATGTCACACCTACTCTGAAAGTCAAATGTTTGCAAAAATAAGTAGTGTGCCTGGCTCTATATTGGAATCAAATCAACTTTTACGTCTTCTATGCCACAATTCATCTGAAAGTAAAATGGCCACTAAAAACCCTCTTACCTGTATGACCCTGTAGCTCAATGGCAACTACACTGCCTTCAAGAATATTAGGTCTTGGTTTCAAATCATGAGCGCTGAAAATACTCCAATGCGCACTTCTAACATAATGAGGACAGTTGAATCCCTTTTATCTTAGATTATAGTTTTAATAAAATATGTATTAAGGCCGGGCATGTTAACGTATTACACATTATTTACTTTACGCAAACAGTTTTATTACGTCTTAAAGGAGTGTTTTTTCTTTACATATTTTTGAATGTTCATTTCTTTTTTGTGTTTTTGATTTGACATACAAATGCCCATGCCAAGCTACAATATATGGACAAAAGTAATGGGACGCCTGAATATTACACCGACTTTAATGACACTGCATTCAGATACATAGACTTTAATGTGGAGTTGGTCTCCCTGCGACAATGTACTGGATTCTGAGGGTAACTTGTTTTTCTATAATAGACTATACAAAACATGATCGCCCACACGTAGCAAACAGTTTTGCTTTTATATTTGATTTGATTAGATTAATTTTTAAGAAATATTTGAAATGCTGTGTGACTACGTTAAAGGGAACACTGCTGTTAAAACTCTTTGTTTGGCGTTTGCAAATCAAATGTTAATGCACTTTTGTTCATATTAAATAAGTTGTAATTAATTTCAGAAAACCTATTAGATGAATAGCTTTATATATTATATATAGTTATCTATTCCATAAATAATGACTATTTATTTTCCTCAACTCCATCCGCCATCAACTTTGCTCTTCTTTAACATTTTATTATTCCCTTTGTCTTTTCCATCACGATCACCAGATTACAAAACCACTCAACGGAATAGCTGATGAAAGCTGCCATCTAGTGGCTAGATGCGGTCATCGCGCAGATAAAATTGAAGGGAAACGTAAATTATATATATGAACAAAATGATTCTTAATTATTAAATTGAGATGGGTGTTTACTTCCAGTGATGGGTAAATTGTTTTGGCATACCAAGACATTTTAGACAACGCCACGGTTTAGGGAAGAACCTATTATTATTCCATCATGACTATGCCCCATATATGCCTCCATATAATGAGGCTGCAAATTAGCTTCTGGCTAGAAGCCTATATGTAGAGCATCGGCCGCATGAAATTGTAGCAATGTTATACTGCATTGTCCCTGTTAAATAAACGAATAAATAAATAAATATTAAAATATAGGCTTTTGAATGTACTTGCATTAAATTATCAGGTGCAATGTCAAATGTCCCAATAATTTTGTCTATATGGTGAAGTTTATGATCACTGACGAGCAGTGGCAGGTCATGTAAAAGAAAGAAGTGGCCCTTGAGTCTGTGACATATGATACAAAGGAACCACTTCTGCTTCTATACAGAAACTTTCAATGAGTACTTCTTACGAGGACCCTTTTAAAGCATGTCATGGCCCTTTCTGAGGAGTACTCAAAAGGTTATATAACAACGATGTAAGCCTCAAACAAACATTACCTTTCATAAATGCTTTATCTAGCAAACATTGATTGTCATAAAGGCTTAATTTTGTCATTTCTCCTCAGCAAGAGTTATGAAAACTAACACTTGTTTAAGGGGTTTATAAATGTTTGGTAGTAATGACAGCAAAAGTTACAAAACTTTAGTAAAATGTTACAAAAGTTCTATGTAAAAGGTTCCATAAACTCACGCCAATTAGGCACCACTCATTTTAAGGAGGGAAAACCTGTGGCTACATTTTATTCCTTTTTTATGTATCAAAAACTCAACTGACTTGCCCTTGAAGTCAACCAAGCAGCACTTTTGCTTTTAGAAGGAATGTTAATCCTTTCAATGGGCAAAACATGAAAAGATAAATTAACCTCTGGCAGAAACATGAACATCAGAGATTTTGTTATAAGTTACTTCAGACTCTTTCAACCAAAAAAATACAAAATAAATAAAAAAATACATGCATGCACAAACGGAGGGATTGGGACAAACAGCCTTTAGTATTTATTTCTCATTTGCTCTTGCTCAAACACAGCCCAGAACATAGTGGTCAGCACTATCTTACTGTACAATATCTTTATACAAAGGTAGCAGTCAGAGCCAACAGCATTCATTCGTTCATTCATTCATTTACTTGCTGAAGTTCAAATTCAAATGCAATAGGGTAAAAAAGTGCATTGGTTAAGACCAGGGTCTGATACAGAGTAGTGTTCAGACACACACACACACACACACACACACACACACACACACACACACACACACACACACACACACACACA
>JBBKCR010000016.1:9399985-9428714 GCA_037577295.1 Ladigesia roloffi
GAGGGAGAGAGGACAGATGGTGAGAGGCAGGGGAGAGAGAGAGAGAGAGAGAGAGAGAGAGAGAGAGAGAAAGAGAGAGAGAGAGAGAAAGACTCAAATTCTAATGAGTTCTGTGCACTAAAAAGAAGGAGCATGACTGTTAACTACCTGCTTCCAAAACCAGCAGCAAGGGCAGACAGGTGTTTTATTCTAGGCTTCTGATGCTCAGAGCAGGTCTGTTGTGTTGTGAAGTTGAAGGTGATTTTGTTTTGTGTGTATGAGAGAGTTTGACAGACTTCGAAGGAGTTAGAAAGAAAATGCGTCTGTGTTTGTGTATATCATACAGACAGTCTCGGAGAGAGTATTATTCTCAGTCTAGTAGGCATTTGCCCCTGCAGCTATAGTGTCTGAAGGAAATCGCTTTAGCAGCAGACTGGTGCTTCACTCGAGTGGAAAAACAGCGCTCCCACGGCCATCTGCGTCGCTTTAACCGCCCTACAACTCGCTCTCTTATACACACACACACACACAACACACACGCCTGGGTACCTTGCGTCACTCAGAGTCAACATGAGCTATACCACTGCTCCACCCAGCAATACACCTGCTTACACACTCTTGAGTCAGAGGGATTAAAGTTCAATGCTGACCTGAGACCAGCTCACACACCCTCATACTTGATATTTTCCGTCATCATAAAACAATGAAACTGGTCTGAAATCAGGCAGAAAATGAAACAGATTCTTATCACAGAATGGCTGAGCCCTAAAGCCTAATGACCAGCATGTGGTCAGAGTGAGAGAGAGAGAAGGGCTTCCTGATCCAGGTGTGGCACAGTTTGGAGAAAACAATGGGAGCAGTCTGAGTGTACAGGCCTGGGTTTGGTTGGGTTAAAGTTTCAATCCCAGGTGCTGTTACTTTAAACTACCTCCCTATTCTTAATACCTTTAAACCAGTTTTTAATCTGTCAGGCTGGAGACAAACACACAAACTCCACTGGTCTGCCAGGACCTAGTCTGGGACACAGAGTTGAGAGACATATGGAAAGCAGAGTCGAGGAGTCTGGAGAGGATCTTGTAGAGCCATAAGGACATTCATTCATTTTTTCAGAAAATGATTATATATATAATATGTTCCAAAACGTGAAAATGCCTAGAGCCTGTGGTCACCAAGACTGATACTATCTGTATCTGGATTCAGACTATTATTTTAAGCATGACTGAAGGTCTGACAGCCATGCGATCCACCAAATCACCTCAGAAAAAAGACTGAACCCTCAGTCTGACACCTGAGAGAGAACAGTTTAGAGAGGAACACTTTCAGTTCACTGGGATCAGATTACCAGACCAAACAAGGCGACAAATGATGTTCAAGCAATATAAAAATGCCCGTCTCAGATGTACGGAAAACTCCCCAGGGTGGAGAGTACATTTGATTTAGAGATTATTAAATTTAGTTTGGTTTGTACAGTATCAGATTCTCTGGATACTAAGACTGCTACTTTCAATTATATTATTGTTATATTCATTTTCTGCTAGTCACAAGAACACAAAATTTAGTAATTTAATACAAGGATAGACAGGATAGTAAAACATGCATAGCATTTAAAGATTCTAAAATAAGAAAAGACAAAAAAATATTTGTGATGGAAAACAGATCTGAAAATAGTGTGTGAGAGCAACAAACGATAAAAAAGATGCTTATTTTTGATGACTTCTGCCAAAGAAGAGAAAGCAAGTCAGTTTTGTGACATAATTGTAACCTGTTTTAACTCCATGGCTAATTAGCCTGTCCTGCATGAGCCAAATCAATATGTGTGATCTTTAAGATCTCTAGGAACAAAATCTGACAGCCCTGCTTTATATATAACCAGCCCCAACTAAAGGCAAATGGCTGATGAGAAGGGATAAGACGGAGATTATTATCCATCAAAAGGAGGTGAATTATAGTTAAAAGCCCTGTTCTGATGGTGAGAAAGTTGCTCTTGTAGATAGTAATTCTAATTAGGCATGATGGTCCTGCTGAGGAGGATCTTCAGGGACTGGAATCTCACTAATGCCTCTGATTGGTGGAGGAGGACCACAGGTCTCAGGCTTACTTTCAGTCAATGAAAATCAAAACCACATACCCGCAGACATAAAACTGCTTTGACATTTAAGAGGCTTATAATGACTGAGAGTTGTGAAAATGCTTTGAAAAGCTACTTCATTAGCAAACCAACACACAGGTCCTGCATACACAGAAATTTATTTTATATCTACTCCATTTGCAAGATAGGAATAGAACAGACCAAATTATATCTTATTTAAAATTTTAGTTGTGTATTTGCCTACACACGACAATTGATACCAAAAAGACTAAAAACCACATTTTAGCTTTGAGGAGAACTGTGATGAAACAGTATTCTAGCCCCACCATGCTCTTTCTGGACCTCAGGCTTGAAGCCTTTTCCCGAGGCTACTGTCTGTGCCAGGGGCAGATGGGCATGCTCAGTGTGTCTACAGCTCCGTAGCTTACGTCACCTTTCCCTCTAACAGCCCCCTTTTCATGAATATTTAATGCCATGAGCTCATGCACCACCCCTTCCTTGATGACTGGCATGTGTGGTTGCTAGGTGATGGGGTTGGCAATGCTGGCAGTCGCTGTCTCTCGGCTTACAGACACCTGATAGGATCTCAGGGTTGACTCCATTGTGGAAGTCTACAGACCCCTTGCTGCGTCAGCCACACAGCACAAAAGAAAGAGCCAAGTGCAGGCTCACTTTTCGGCGGATAGGATTTCCATGAAATGTGGATTTGGAAGGGAATGGAACTGGCGAAGAGGGGGTTCCTCTGGTCGCAGGCTTCCCGAGAATTCAAGTTCATTCCACAAGCTCCCCATCCATTGCTTCCCACTTTGTTAGCTCGCCATTTTTCCAGACATCCTTACCGCTCACCACCGCTTCTCCTCTGCAGAGTTGTTTGTTTGTGTTGAGTTCTGAAAGGATCCTTTCTAGCGCTTGTATACGAAATCTCAATTTCCATTTACAAGGCTCATTTTTACAGGCCTGAGTGGCTGCAGCCAGTGCTTTAAATATTAGCCCTCAAGCTACACTAAATACAATTAATACAACAAACAGCCTCTTTCAAATTAAAAACAAATAATAAACAGACAATGAGCCAAGTAAAATAATCAATCTATATATCGACCAGACCATGTCAACACCGATTAAAGAAATCTGAACTGATCAACAACCAATACCATTAGTTAAACAGGAAAGTAATATCGTTTCATTCAATAATGGGCCATGCTAATCAATACCACTTGCAGCCATACAAAACAATGTAGTGTAATTGGCATGGAAATATGGACAAATGCTGACTTGTATTATTTCAGGCATTTCAGCTGATGTCAAAAACAAAACCTTCGTTTTACTTTTTCACTTAATATTTAAAAACATCGGCTGTGGTTTACATGGCGTCAACTTTTCATGCTAAACGGAACAACAGAAATTTTCCAAAAGTGCTTCGGAAACAAATCTGGTTCTGTGGACTTACTTCTTTCTCTTTCTTTCCAACATTTTTGGAGGTTTTATTCCAACCAAGATTATTTAATAAGAGTAGAAAACGGAACCAAATCCACATGGATTTGGATTGTAGAGAAATGAAGCCTTCATTTGTGCAGGGATGGCAAAGTTGGTGAAATAAATAAAATATAAATGATTCACCTCACAAACTCTACAACATTAGGGTAGAAGAAATACCTCAAATGGCTCAAAATATAAGAGAAATCTGATTTAGTTTAACAAGTTAAACAATTATCTGGAGAGGTGCCATAAAGTGGTCTTTAGACCACTTTATGAAGACCCATAAAATAAACACTTCCCCCTAGAACCGTTCATTAAAGAACTTGCATTTGGAATGGAATTTAAATATATTTGATGTTATCACAAAGCAGCTTTACAGAACTCCAGGTCCAGGCCCCTAGTGAGGGCCTAGAAACCTTTAGAGGAACCATGACTCTAAAGGGGAAACCATCCTCTGATTGACATTCAGTACAGAAAACAACACCAAGGGAAGCACCGTTCTTGTAATGAGATAAGTGTGAAGAAAATGTCAAAAGTTAAAAGCACAGGAGGCTACACAAACACACCAAATATATGTTACTAAACTACTTCAGCTAATATTAATAGCAACTGAACACAGCATTTTATTTATAACAGTGTATTTGCTACAGCGCATTTTCAGCGTATTTATGCTAACACAATTATTTGGACCTTTTACTATACTTTCTATTGTTGTGCACTATAAGTATTTGTGCCTGTGCAGTATAAACAATTTCCTCCAGGATTTGATTCTTAACCTAGATACTAAACAAACAAATGCAGTGTTCTATACTGAATGAGACTTGAGAGCTAAAGCACATAAAGATTGTTCAAATTCAATAAATAAACGCAAAACGTTTTTGAACACATGGAGGCCAGTCAAATCGGGCAGACCAGCAAGACAATGGCCATATCAGAGGAGGCATCTCCTAAGAAGAAAACATCCTTAGGTAGAATAATGAAGGGAAGTTGGGTCAGAGGGGGTGCAGGACCATGAATACCTCGCTGAACTCCACCAGAAAAACTAAAGTCAAAGGACAATGCAATAAACTCAGGGCTACACGAGCTCCTCTAGTCACGATAACTCGCTCCTCTACAGAAGCAGGATTGTAAGTGAATTCAAAACACTGCTTTGATATCAGGACTTGATTTGCATAGACGAGGTTGCAAGGAAGGAACCGTAAATCACAACCAGACTGCAAGAACGACATGCAGGAATACAGACGCAAGCACACACACCTCATCTGGACAGAACTGTCGCGCTGTCAGAACGGTTAGGCTCAGCGGTACAGAAGCCACAGGCCAGGCAGGGTTAACCTCAGCCCTACCAACACCTCCCCAAACCAGCAGCTCTCAGCTTTCATTTCATGCATTAAACATCAACATTAAAAAGGGAAGCCACGTGTCGGGGGGCTTGTGAAGGAGCAGGCCTCTGGATCAGTCAGGAAATATCAGAGGTATCGGTCAGAACACACTTGTTTCACAGTGGTGTGACTCTCCTCAGATGTTTTGATCATATTTGCTCCCTGGGCTATGGTGCGAATTAGCATTTTAATGCATTTTAGGACTGTGTTACTCTGCTTTTGCTTCTTTTAGTGAGGCTATGGAGGAAATTCCCATGTGAGGGGTTTCATGAGATGAGAAGACTGAAGCATCCAAAAGCGCTGTACCTCTTCCCCCCCCTCTCCACAGTCCCATGTTCTTTCTGCACCCAGCCTGAGCCCCAGGTAGGCTCATTTGATGTGCACAGAAAAACATTGTCCTGCAACTAATGGTGGTTAATAGTTAATAATGTACTTGGTTACTGTGGCAATTAACTGATTAACTGAAACCAAGTTACTGATTTTGCGCGAAAGGTTACATTTATGTATTATTACACAAAGGAAATATGAAGAGTTATGGTAAATTGCAAAATGCAAACATGCAAAATGCAATACTTGAGTAAAAAGAGATTCTTTGTTTTGAGAAGCTTCTCTTTAAAGGTTTTGAGGACTTAAGACATCAGGTTCCATTTTCTGGGACCAGGTTCACTCTTGTTTTACAACAGTATTAGGACAAACACCATCTTCAAAATGTCCAATAATCCTCCATATAATACTTTACTAGAACCAACTTTATCACATTCAAGAATGTTTCAAGGTTAGTAGCACTCTGAGAAGAAGGTCTCCTGTTCTTAAAAGACTTCAAGGGCATTAGTGTGCTTCAAAAGGCTTCTGCCAAGAAACATTTTCCTCCTGTCCATCCTCTTTCAAATGTGTTCCCTTGTTCAGCTGCCAATGTTTTAATTTCTTTTTAATGACATTAACGCTATTGAGTGATCCGTGTTGGCCTAGAGCAGCGCTTCTCAAACTATGGGCTGCAGAAGCGAGGCTCAGTGGACCGGCAGGAAATTCTCACGGACTGGTACCGGTCCGTCGAGCCTCGCTTCTGCACCAGTCAAAATTTGGTCAACTCCAGCTCTGATCTCAGCGGTGCAGTCCCTTCGTGCCCCACCCCGCCCTGCCCCCTCAACGTAAAAGCCCGCCCTTGTTTCAGCATTCTAGAATGTTCAGCGTACCCGCCATTTGTTTCATTCACTCCAAACTTTTCAGGAACACACATGAGAGCTATCGAAAAAACGTGGCTTTTTCAAAACAAACGAGTCTGGTTTCTTTCTCTCGGAAGCGTCCATCAAATGATGCCCTTCCACGCACTGAGCCACGAAAACAGACAGAAACAGGCTGAACTCAGATGTCGTTTATGCAGGGCCGTGCAGTCCCAAGCCTGACATGATTGGTCCCCAGGACAAATACCTTATTTTTCGGGCCTAGAAGACGCTCCAGAATATTTTCAAGGAGGATATTCTAGAACTTTTTGTCCCCTCTAGATACATAATGTCTCGTGTTAGTCAACGAAAAAGAATAGACACTTCAGCACAGTTTTTATATTGTATACCACATTTCCACGTTCTTATTCGTCAACAAAAATACATTATAAATTTTGTTTCGTTATCGTCACATGACCAGCATTAACGTCGCGTCACGTCTCGTTTTAGTCACGAGGGTCAGAGACGTCTCCACAGCCTGCAGTACATACCACAAGTCCAAACTGCAGCACACAGCATAAAAAGAGGACTGCAAGCAGCACCACACAAAGTTAGGTGCAGTTTTACTGCAGGCAAAATGTATATTCGTCGTATAAGACGCAACAAATCCCCCCCCCCCCCCATTTTGGGGAAGAGAAAGTGCGTCTTGTAGGCCGAAAAATACGGTACGTTTGAGAAACGTTGGCCTAGAGGTAACCCTGTCAAAATAAAGCAGCAATACTCTTTTACCTATTAATACAAGTGTGGAAAGCTGCTGGAGAGGCAATGTAGCTGGATATGTGTTCAGAACGCTGACTGCCCAAAAAGAGACAGCAGCAGTGGCAGTAACATGAGGCTCTGGTAGGGGAGAGTCTATATGGAGGATCACATTAGCAGGGGATACAGCAGTGAAGCTGGGGGATGGGGGGGATGTCAAGGATGGAACAAAATGAAGAAAGCAAATCTCTTAAAAACATGGGTTATACTAACTTCAGCCATGGGAGAGACATTTTCAACAGTAACTTCAAAAAGAAAACTGTCTTGGTTTTAGAATACCCCAGATTTATTCATTTCCAGATCTGATAAGCGACCACATTCATTGCCTAGTTTCGCAGACATTATTTTAACCATTTCAATATTCTAAAAAGTCACCAATCCCCCCCAAAAAACCCCAGCAGCGTTTGCATTTTGATATATTGGATCATTTATGAAGGCCATATGGAGGTTATAAGTATCTTGTTTCTCAGGGACAAAGAGAAAGAATAAAAGATTCTGAGGCGTAATTCTCCATGTCTAACCTACTCCCACATTCATCAGGTCCATTATGCTATCAAATACCTGTGACAATCCTCATGTCCCTGCTGATCGTGATACTGAGATCAATGCCCACAGCCAACCTTTATTTTTTAAAGAGGAAATTTCACTAAAGAAAAACTGTACTAATACAGAAACTAATGGGAAATTTGGATGATGCCCTTACAATCATTAGTTACTGGGACAATCCTCCTGGAGCAAAAACAGGTTAAATGTCTTTTTGAAGGACGCAATAGTAGAAAGTGGGGGGGTTTGAACCTGCAAATGTGTGGTCGTCAGGTTCACAAGCAAATGTTTTACCCAATAGGCAACAACCACCTTAATCAACAAGAGACTTGTCCTGGTAATTACGAAAATTCCCATCTTGTTTGAGCTCTTTTTTATAATTATTATTTAACTGTAGATTAAATAAGTACAACCAGCCATGTATTACCAACTAATATATCTACAAAATAAAGAAATGCATTTTCCTCCAAATAATTGTTTTAGAAAAATTTCCCAATGAAGTTCAGATTTGGGACATGAATTGGGAAATGTATGATGTAATGAAAAGTGCTAAATAGGCCATCTAAGAGTTGGTATAGTGTATTTCCTGCTAAGGCCCTGGTTAACTTTGTCCTGACTGAAAACCTTACTTGTATAATAATTAATTTTATGTGGACAGATTTTAAATACTTTAATTTTGTTTGTATTACACATGCATACGTTTAATAAAACGTTTACATTTCCCCCAAATAAACTAGTGACCTCATAAACTGTAAACTGTAATGTTAGGTAGTAATAATGATTCATATGAATAGGGAAACCCGGTAACAGAAAGTCAAACAGTAACAAATTAGGAGCGAAAGCAGAAAACACCCAGTACTGGGTACACTTTTTGCGAATTTCAGTTCTATTTATCGGTTCCTAAACAACTCATACAGTACCTGCAAGGACACGCATGGCTGTCTGCCAAGAACCTGTTTTAGGTGAATGTCATTCATCAAGGTATTAATACTTATTTAAAATTTTTGTTTGCACTTAACTCCCAACGCAGCTGGTACTTTCTGAACGTTTAGAACAAAGTTGATTTTTTTATTTGAAAGTTTCTCTTTCTTTTTTTATCTTAATGGAAGCGAAATGGGCAACTGAGTAGAACCACAATCGAAATCTTAATCGATAAAATTCAAATACCAAAACTAATCACCACATATGTAAATGCGAACGGGATGAAGACAGTTCCCCTCTGTTCTCGGAGGATGCACGAGTTGCTTAGACTCGAGATTGATGCTGAAAATGATCACCGGAAACGGCACCGGGAGAACCTCAGGAGAGGCCACTGGATAAACACTCACTCTGTGGTCCCTCAATCTCAGTTCCAGGCAGCGGCACTGGGCCATGAGAGAGGAAGACAGAGGGAAAGAGGGGGAGAGACAGAGAATTACTGCCTGAAGCACAGTATAGACTCTCAGCATTTACACAGCAGTCACATGCGCATCAGATTCAGCTCATAACTCACCCACTTCAGAAATCTGCCCTCAGGTCAGGAGCTGCACAGAAACAGCCACGGACCATTACTGAACGAGCAGGACGTGACACACAAACACTACATTTTGAATTCTGTGAAGGGATCAACATTGGGGGACTTTCAAAGGAACTGGGAATAAGACAATAACAATAAAAGGAGCAACATGTTTAGAGAATGTGGAAGTTTCCCGGCTATTCAGACAACAAAGACATGAATAAATTGCACAGGTCAGCTATTGGCAGGAATGAAGATTTATTCATTTCCTAAGGGCAAAATGTCAAAATCATGATTACTGTGGCACTACAACCCACACACCAGCGCACCACGAATGGAAGGAAGTGGGTAGTGTCCGAGTCATTTATGGTCTTACAGCATGTTTAGAAAGCAAAAGCTGCTACTGAGGCCACAACCCAAGTACCACAAGGGCTGTGAACAAAGCTTTTTAATGACAGTGTGAGTGGCCAAGGCAGCCCCCCCCCCCCCCACACACACACACACACACTCCAAGAACAAAAAACAAAGTCAGATGGAGCACAAACTATTGGGTCATTGACTCAGAGGAAGCAAATAGTTCTGTTTATTACTAATACTCTAGTTCCTGTGTCTGAATGAAGACTTTGTTGATAGAGTCCAATGGCATGAACATGTGGCCAACAGTATCTTACGCAAAACACAGGCTGAATTTTAACCAATAATCACGTTACTCAATTGTTCTGTACACAATTGGCCATTTTATAGTCCAGTACTGACCATTTTTACATCAGTGGTAACATCTGAAGTCCCCTGTCTGGGGAAAAATGCTCAAATAATTAGATCAAATGTTCATTGCCGTAATTATTCTTGGTTCAATGGTATGCAAGATATACCGTATAAGGGGTGCATTCTTTATAGAGGGCCATGAGATCACATGGTCAAGCGTCAGACCGATATGCTTGGTAAAAGTGAATTATCACGACTAATTCAATGTTACAGTTAATGTACAAGCCACAGCAAGGCCTTGAGCGTCTATAGTATATGGCAAAAGGACAGTGTGGCTATCTTATTACTATACTGACCATATATAATTACGATAGAGTTAGAAGACTGCAGGGAGAAAAAGGAAAAACTGTCAGGCTATATTTTTCAGCCCTAAAAATTGTCCTGTTGGCAGCATTTGCGGTCATTGGCTGCAGGGCGACCAATGGCAGAGAGCTGCTGACCCTTGCAACATCTGTCCTGGTGAGGTCATGACTGTTTCGGGGCCAAAAAATGACATCTGACTAAAAGGAGCTTCAGTTCGGCTCCCTGAGGAACGCAAGGGGGGATGAGGGGTGGGGGGGAGGCAGGGAACTAAGAAGGGCGTAATGATTTGGGGGAAATCATTCTGATTCTTCTGACCAATACTGCAATTTACATACAAATGTATTAATTAAGCACCAGGAGTAGCGTTGAATAAATGCTTTACCTTAAGTGAGCCCCATAAATATCTTCAGAAAAAAGTTCACTCGAATTTGAATGACACTGAATAATGTAACTGTAATAGGAAACTGCAGCAACATTGCACTCTTTAAAACTGTGCTTAGGAATGAAGGCATACAAGCACACCGACTCATACACACACCTAAAAAGAAAAAAAAAGTTACATCATGTCAGCCTGGGGCCCTTTAGCACCCATTGTAGGGCAGAGCATGACGAACATATTTGTATGGGCAGCTACAGTAGCCTGTGTGCTCAGACACACACATGTACATAAAGAGATTCATACAGGACCACTTAGCTGTAAACTGGTGTTAGTTCAGATGAATAATGGCATCAATCCCCTCTGAATATATCTATCAGACTGCAATAAGATAACACACCCACGATGCCACATTGGTTTCTTTTTAATATGCATTTAATATGCATTTTAAAGCAAAACAAATCCATGAAAAAAAGCAAATGAAATAAATGTGTGAGGGTGAATGTGCATTTGATTTTTGTTATTATTTACAAAGAATGTACAACTATGTCAAAATCTGGCCCTGAGGTCAGGGGTCACTTTGCTGAGGGTCTGTCAGATCATAATTACACTTTCATTCAAGTAACTGCTAGCTAGCATGGGTTTCTTTTAGCAACACGAGCAGGGAAGAGCTAATGTCAAACAATCCCTTGAGTCAAAACGTCATGCATACAAGTGTTGGTTAAGCCATTATAGCTCTGAATCAGGATAATTGAGGTAAAATACCTCAAGTAACACAGCTGTGAAGAGCTACGGAAACATGGGTGTGGTTGTTTCAGAAAAAGCCTGAGGATAATTACCCGGTCACTCAACACAGCTTGTTAGGCAGGGCAACAACACTTAAACGCTGCCAATATAAACCATCAGGTTTCACAGGAATTCCCATACATATTCTAATCTCTTTACATAACCAGGATTTTAATAAAATTACTACTAGTTAAACCTTTTTCCCTATGAGTGCTGAGAACGGCATTTGCTCAGACAGAATTTACAGGGTCCAAAATCTTCATATGCTCCCCCACACACTCAGATCCACGTATGACACTAATGTAGGTTTTTACACAAAAAAAAGCATACTATAAACCATAAATTCCTGACTACAAAGCACACCTGAATAAAAGTCACATGCTCTAATTTTAGAAAGAACACCAATTTTGTACTCGTACAAGCCGCACCAGATTATAAGCCGCATGTGTCTCACGGTGTAATATGAGATATCTACACAGAATCATTTTTATTTTTAAACATTGTGGTAACAAACACATATTGCACATGGTTTTATTTTTCGAACATTATCTGTAACATGGCTCCCTTTTAGTATACGTAGGTATCAGTAACACACATTATGTTGCTTATGCTTTATATATATATATATATATATATATATATACACACTGTAGCTTACCCGGAAAAGTCATTAATCCCCATCATCATCTTTCTTTATCGCCCTCAGACTCACTCGTTCTCGCCCTGGGAAAACGAGGCTTCGGGATTGGTCCAGGAGTTTGAGCCTAAACACTCGTCACAGATGCGGCAGAGTCGCGTATAAAACATATCAACCTGAAACGAGCCTATAAAATATGTGCCTCCCAAAGGTCCGTATGCAAATCCGTGTCTGGCGCCAGGTATTATTACCAGGCAAAATGTTTTTAGCGTCATGGAAAAAAAAACATGCATTAGCCGCAACATATTATTAGCTGCAGTGTTCAAAATTTGAGAAAATTTTGGGGAAAAAGTAGTGGCTTATAGTCTGAAATTTACAGTATATATGATCAATAAGACTCACTGTCTTGCAGGTGATAAAATCACTGGCACCAGGGTGTCAAACATAAACGCTACTCGTCAGCTGGTAATCGGGTTTTTGCGGTTTCAGGTAATTTAATAACAGTTTAACTTAATTAATATTGATGCTGCCTCATCTGGCCGACAGCAACGTTAATGATTTACTCATCAGTTTAAAAGTGAGACTGTGTGCAGATGACATATCAGATGGATGTGCAGACAAAGAAACAGGGAGTGGAACAGAAGGCAGGCAGGTGGGCAGTGTCCGGTAATGAAGGCTTTCTAAGCTCCAGCCTGGTGAACAGCTATACACTCAGTCATCAGACTATTTTGAGCAAGGAATGTGTCACTCATTTTTTCCAAGGCAAGTTAAAGAGCCACTAAACGCAACGCATGATGCTTTTATGCTTTGATTACAGCTTTCTCGGCTTCACTGACACACAGTCACATGCCTCTGCAGGTCAGGTCTCGGAGACGGCAGCTAGGAAACACACACACACACACACACATAAAAAAGAATAGCAATAAATTTGCTTCACTTTGCAAAGAGAGGCCTGCATGCTCGCGAGGTTTATACACTTGTGGCTGAAGGAGACCTCTGAACATTGCTGTGTCATAAAGAGAAGGTTGAAACGCTGACGTGACGGAATGTTTGTTTAGGTGAGACATTTCCTCTGAGGCCTCGTTCACATTACCAGCTTACAGTGGCACAAATCACATTTACTGCCTTAATGGCTTTGTTCACATCACAAGCCTTGTTGCTCAACACCAGTTTCTGCTCTGATCTGATCTCTTTGACTTGATTGTTCACGTTTATGTATCTTTAGTGTGTTCAGGGTAAACAAATCTGCAACCTGGAATGAACCTCCTGTGCACAAACCAAACAAATCTTTCACAGGAACAATCTAAGCAGGTCATAAAAACAAATGAACTAATTCATGAACAGGTAAAGCAGTAATCATAAAGGTAATTAAACCTAGAAACAGATACATAATCCTCTCAAAATTCATTTTGCTAATACATTTTTGTAAATAATGGGGGGTGGGGTGGGCAAAAGGACAATCGAAGGAAAGCTTTCATTTAAAATCACACTAAATTTAGACTAGCCAATCTTACTTTTTCAGTTCAGCATCAGAAATATGAAGCTAATGTAGCTAAGACAATAGACTATATTGTCAATCTGTATTATTTACACAAAAATACTTCAAAACTTCTCTCATCCTGCTCAGATCAAAAACAAAACCTGCAAGGTGGCATAGATATGTAGATGTGATTTAAGAAAAACTAATTGTGCGATATAAAAGTGAACAAAAACCTCGCGATGCCGCAGGCAGACATTCAAGAAAACACCAGAGCTAGTATTTGCAAAACAGTTGTAAAGAGGACTGAACTTGGGTCAGATTTTTCTGTTCTCATGACTGTCATCCCAGACAGCATGTCAGCACCTCAGATAATTTGTGAAAATAAACACTGTTGTCTAAACCTGCTGCCTGCTGTGTTTGACTACACGATTAACTTTTGTTCATCTTTAGAGCTAAATGGAAGTTGTACTGTCTCATAAACCACAAGACGCACAAAAGTGTTGAGGAGATTTGCTTATGCATTTCTGGACAAGATTTCTAGTGTTTGTTAACTTCATAGCTGCAGTGCCATTCCTTTTTTCAGTTTATTTGGACAAAACATACAGAAAAAAAGGTGTGTATCATTCACAGTACTGTCTGCCATGAGTTGGGCAGGATCATATACGAAAGCAGCTCAGCCAGATCAATATGTTAATGTAACCAGTGTGATGCTGATTGTTTTCAGGGTAATGTGAATGCAAGAATCTGATCTTTTTAAAAACTGGCTGTATACACATCCCATATGACAAAGTAAACGGTCATCTCGGTTTTATATATGTAGACAAAAAAACACAGAATACATATACAATTAAAATATACATCCAAACTGTAAAATACAAGTAAAAAGGTTAGACAGCAGCCAAGTATAAAGTAAACAGACTACTAAAATGTGATTGTGTGCTTTATATGAGCTAAAGATCATGTGGCCTTAGCAGCTGACAAAATGTTAAGAGCAAACAATCTTTGCAATAAAGCCTGTGCTGTTCATTTTTTCACTTCTGGTTGTTGTTGACACGTGGGTCATACATGTGAGGTCACTGATTTTTACTCATACAGGCCATTTCAGGACAAGAAATGAGTGATAGGATCTAAACAAACAAACTAACTAACAAAAAAAAAAAAAATTCGTAACATGTTCATAGCCAAAGTCACTGTGCTGCCAATTGGAAGGATCCCGATCTAAACTGTAATCAAAACACACAAACACACAGGATGCGTCAACACATGTAAGGAAGAGACTGCCATTCCATTTCCAGACACATGCTTGTCCGATTTCACACACACTACATTCACACCCTCCGCGTTGTTGTCAACACTTCATGTCATTTACACTTTCCTTCATCCAATAGCTCTTCAAATTGCCACACATTTCATCCAAACCACCAGCACCCCATTCAGCAGTCCATCCACATTCCTTTAAACCCCAAAGAGATGTTCTCCAGCAGCCCAGGGATGAAGATCTATAGAGCCGAGCCCACGGAGGCATGATTCAGGGGTGAGGTACGCTCTTTAACGAGAAACCAATTCTACTGATCGTCTCTGAGCCACCTCATTTCCTGCTTACAGAAGTCTCACTAGAAATTCCACCCTCTGAGCAACACTCGACTCAGCCCTCCCCTGCTTCTCCTTTGGGAATTTTCGAATGACTTTCCTGGCTAATATGTGTTATATAAACACGGGTTAAGGATTAGGCGCGGGCTGGGCTTTAACGTTATCATCACGGTTCGTTTTGAACACGCACAGTGGGAAATGTTAGTCAGAAACAAGGCTGGCAGACCTAATGCCCCACAGGGCTCCACGCATCCAGCTCATATGACACTAAGCTGAAGCCCTGGGCCGCATTTATAGATCCTCCTCTGTACGGAGGAAAAAAATGGAGGGGCTCCAAACATCCGCAATCAATTAGGGCTCTGGCATGCAGGCCAAGGCAGGGACAGGCTTCCTTCCTGCAACACTGCTCACTGGAGACATGATGGAGGACAAGGCCACGAGAAGGGAGAGGATGGAAGACTCGCTCTAAATGGACTGTTCACACACACACATTTCCTGCCCCCAAAGCTCCAGATCTAACAGTACATTTCTAAAGTTCACCCTTCACATTTTTGAGGACATAGTTCTTGTGCTCTGGAGAAACATTTGTTTGGGACATGGCACTGAAAGGTCTGCATATTATTAATGTCACTCACTGCATGTGTAACAAGCCGAGAGAGACAGTGTGTGTACTTTACCCACTGTTGATTCTTGTAGTTTTATTTACAAGCACTGGTTTTACACCTATACAATTTAATCATTATAATTTTGACTTATTAGCATTACTATTGTAACTGCTACTACAATTATTAACATCTCAATTTATAATTTGTATTAATCCTTCTGCACCAGCATCAGTTATATGTACTAGGGAGGTGCTTTTTAAGAGCCAAAACATGAATACTTGCAGTAACGCATCTGAAATGACCATTTAACTACATAATAAGAACAACAGCTTACAAACAATAAGTCTTTTCTTGTGTGGGACTCTGCTTGTGGGGGTGTATGCGTATGTGTTAGGGGGTTTAGGAATCTGCTTACCGGGGGGGAGGGGATTGGCGTCAACTATTATGAACGTGAAAACTATCGGATACAGGCTTTGGCTCACAATTCCCATATCAGTGTAGCATTAGATACCACTTCTGCTTTCCAAGGTCAGCCACAATGGCTGGAGATTCCAGTCTGAAAACTGATCCGAGTGGCTATTTTCAGAAACACAGTGTTTCCTCTACATACATTTGACTAAGAAAGGGTAATGGAAAACAACAAAAAAGACTATCAAAATTAAATTCAATGCCAATTTAGTGTCCTGACTGTAAAAAGCCTTAAAACACTTAGAACACTTAATGTGATGTGATGCGATGAACACTTGTTCCTACAACACAATCAATTTGTTAGAGAATCAATTTGCATATTGCACCCTTCTGCAATGATGTGCAAACAATATGCCTCGCAGTCACACAGGGAGACGCTGGACTGCGGAAGTCTGTCTGGAGGTGAAGATGATGATGTTCAATGAACACCTGACCAGCAGGACCCAGAAGAGGCTTCGTGTCTGGGTCAAAGATCAAACTCCCCCTTTTGCCCGCGCTGTGGTAAAAGACGAGAAAACTAAAAGAGAGCACTGTTTCATCCTCATGTGGAGACAGTCAGTCATTATCACCTGTCAAATAAAAGTTCTCCCTCTTGCTGAGAGCGTTTAACAAGGAACAGTGCTTCTTTACACATTTCCTTCACACTGTTTCAGTCTACAGGCCTTAAAAACTCTTGGCAAATTATATTTTTGTTGAACTGAAAATCAGCTATACCACTGTGAACAGTTCTGACTCGCTAAGATTTGCCAGAACAGAGCGTCTCACACCGAACCCGCTCTGAACATCTCTGTTTACACCTCAAACACCATCTTTAAAGGAGGTGGATATGCTCATGGCAATGACACACAGATTAACTGCACAGAGAAAACCTCGCAAAACTGGCTCTCACCATCAAACTAAAGCTGTTTTGTCTCATTAAGGCTCAAAATAAGCTCATTTTCACAGAGTGCACAGACAGAAATGACGCTCAAGCACAATATTTATGGCATAAAAAGAAATCTATGCACTAATAGTTATAAAATTAAAACATAAAACTCAACTGGGTAAGCAGAGCTAAGTGCTTAAGCACAGTTTGCCTCATGTCCACATTAGACGATGTGTCCAGACGGAATCCGCAATAGGCTCTTTGGACTAAAATGGTAACATGAACAGTAATGACGACAGTAAAGCGCAGAAAAATCAAATATCAGACCAAACTGCTCATTCTTCTACCATTTCTCATCTTAAACGCCTGAAACTCAGCTGCAACTCTGATCTTTTCACCATAAGGCAGCACAGATAATAAAATGATTGTTCATGTTTCGCCCGAGCCGTTTCTGAACACCAGCAGGCCGTCGTATCACACGGGGGAATGGGCTTCATTTGGAAATCATTAGGATGGTCATGTTGGAAGATCATGCTGATTCAGAAACATCTGGGGATGTTACAGCAGAGGGATACCGCCGCTGCAACTCCTCTCTGATGGCCATTTAATTAAGAGCAGTTTGAAGTATAAGATAGCTCCTTTGTGTTGCCTGGAGATTTGGGAAAGGAGGGGGCTGAGAAACACACAACACATACCACCCCCTCTTCCTGTACTGACTTAACCCCCATTTAAAGAGGCATGAGTGTAGAAAGCAACCCCCACACATACATTCCATTCTGAAGGTGACTTTGAGGAGGGGAGGGGATGCTCATCATCTTTTTCGGCCTGATGGGACGCTAAAGCAATGGTTCTGTCAATCAAAGTGAATATCCTCGCCGCTCTTCTCTTTAGTTTACAAACGCTTGATTTCTTTTCAGCATAAATGACAAGCCACCATATAACAAGTCGTAGATTACATTTGTATGTAAATTAGTGGGAGATTGTGGTGGTGACTGTTGAACCCCAAAAATAATGAAAAAAAAATGTTGACATTATATTGACTGATGGCTTCTTGTTAAGCGCAGTCAAGCAGCCGATGGGCCCAGGACAGTGTTGTTCACCTGCTAGTTTGTAATGAATAACTCGTGACGCTTTATAGTCCGGGGCAAAAGCGCTGAAGCTTGGCAGTAGAACAACCTAAACCTCCCTGAACCTGTCTGGAGACAAGCCATTCTCTCAGACCGAAAAAAATAGGTGAAGTACCTGACAGGCTTTAAAACTGATAAACAGAAGTCAGTTGACTGTTACTTATTCAAACCTGAGGGAAACTAAAGGCACTGTGCTGTGAGAAGAAAGCATAGCAGCAGATTGCCTTGGGAACCAATAAACCACTCCGACTTATACAAAACCACAATTCACCCTTCATACGTTAGTATGCAGGTCACTGAGACCCCCTTAAACTTTCACTAGCCTCTCTCTTTTCTTCTTTTACCCGGATTCGTCTCCAAGAGGAGTATAAAACTTTCTCCGTCAAGGTGAGTGAATGTACATCTCCAATGCAATCTGGGGAATTAGCACAGGATTCTGGGAATGTTCCCATTGACACTAAAGAAAACAAAGCATGTCATCTTGACAAAGGTGGAGTGAGGGAAAAAAAAGCCTGGTTTCTTCATGTTTTCTTTCGTTCTCACTCTCTGTAAACAGGGCCGAACGATCCGTCAGGGCTGTTGAGGGGCCCTGTAAACGTGAACGGGGGGAGTCTGAGAACAATGAACTCCATTACCCTTCCATGCCGAGCTGGAGCCAATTCCCAAAGAGCCGGCCTGAGCTCAGGCAGAATTCATTTTCCCAATCCGAGAGGAGAACAATGGAGACCGAACACTCAGCACTAGGGCTACTTAATTATTAAAGAAATACATTCTCTCTGAGTGATGCAAATTCCTGATAACCTCCGATCTGTTAATGAATTGATTTTGATTCAGAGGGATTTTAAAACTGCATTGATGCTGTGGATGAACTGGTAAATTTCCAGTCTAGTATCAGATATATCAGATATATTTTCGCGTAATATAACACAGACATGCAATAAATATAGACATTAATTTAGTATCTTTAGTATTTATCACTTATTTAATATACATTGATGAAATTGGAGGAAGTCAAAATCAGCAAGAGAGTTTCCTATGCACAATACTTACAGTAATCACAGTAATACTGTATCGCAGCCTAAATATCGCAATAACGTCATATCATCCCAGTGGCAATTCCCACCACTGTGTTTTAGTATGCTTACAAAATTCAAGGGCTAAAAATCCAAAAACAACTTAATAAATATTAAATATATCTAATAATCTAGTAACACATTCCATTATTTAATTCCTTTGTTTAATTACCGGCAATAGAAAACAATTTCAGCATGTTCTCGAAAAACAAGATGTTGGGAGAATTGAAATGTAAATCTGCTTCCACAATATTTATTACAATTCATTATTACTGCATAAATAATGATGGCAGCACTGTTTGTCCAAGACCTCAATATTTCAGTTATAACTAGTCAGGGACCAGGACATTTTTTTGCAGATAAATGTACGATATATTCAGTAATGATTAGTCAGGTACCAGGACATTTTGCAGCTAAATGTACGATAAATGTATAAAAAGGATTCTAATGTAAAAGTCCTCTGTAACATCCCAGGTTCAAAATCATGGAAGCTAGAGGAAGAAAAAAAGTTTCAAACAAATAAGTTTTTAAAAGATAATATCAGACTGCATACAGATAATATTAATCCAGTAAATAACAATGTTGTGTGTTTGCTTAATCATTCCCAGAACTCTCCTGAGGGAGCCCAGTACTTCACTGAAATTCTCATCAAGTAACTTAAATACCTAGTGCTCAATCGATACTTCATTAGATTAAAATCAGGAACTGCTGATGTGTATCCCGTCCCGCTCAGATAAATTGCTTTAAGCTGTAGACTTTTGCACAGTAATGTCTCTGCAAGGTTATGAACTGAAAGCAAAAAGCTGTGGAGCACAGAGAAAACAATGTTAAACAAAAACCTAGAATGCCTTGAATTTCAGTCGATTCTTATTACAACCTGACATAATGAATAAAAGATGTGAAAAAAGTGAAATAAACGATGTCGACTCCATCCTTCCTGTCTTTACTGGCTCACGAGAGTGTGATAGCACAATCAGGCTCGTCATTAAGACACACAACGGCTTAAAATTCTGTTATCTCATTAGCAGACCCATTATAGGAGCTCATACTAAGTATGGAATTAGCGGAGAGATTCGCAATAGCAAATACGTTGTTTCATCTAATTTACATAAATGAAGTTCCTCTAGCACTGCAGAAGACGTCCGACTCATAACTGATCAAAATAGACCAGACACGGAGAGCTGAGGAACTCCCTCACGCTTCGAACTCGGGTAAAATGACTCCATCTCTGATACATCTGGGAATTGTTTGGGGCATCAAATGAAACTTCAAGTTATTTCCGAGCAGCTAAAGGCTCTGCAGGGGTCAGCTGGGGTTTTCGGAACACAGTGAACATCGCGGCTGAAACCAGCAGAGGTGCTGCTGGAGGACAGAACGGTCATATCCAGGATACAGCTGTGTTTGGAAAGACAGCCAAGTCGGAAAATTCTCCGTGTTTGGGCCAACTTCTGTTATGAAACGGCATTAATGTGACGCTAAACCGCAGTTTTTCTTGCAAGTTTTAGAGCTTTCTCCCATTTCAGTATGTACTCCAGTTTCCACAAATCACCTCGAAAAACTAGGCTAAGGGGTACAGGCCTGTTAAAGCCCGGTGGTCTCCCACGCTACAGCCGCCGTCCCCTAACTAACCATCCAATTAGTCCATCATAACAATTTTCAGCTTCGGATCTGTGTTTGTCTCAACTCTTGACATTAAAAGTGAATGATTCTTTGTCATGTGATACAGACACACATTTACATCCAGCTGCTTGTCTTTCACTGAGTGCCAGGGAGCAACGAGGGAGCCAAGCAGGAGGATTATGGACTACAAAGCTCTGCTTGTGAAAAGCTGCAGTCTGTATCACAGACACCACAGCAAGAGTCTGTGTTTGACTGGGACAGTGTGAGTAGCCTCAGTAGGTCCAATCAGGACAGGAACCTAATAATCACTTTAAATTAGCGAAAAAAAAAACCCAAAATGGCTACAGACTAGTAAAAAAAAAAAAACATGCACAGACACATCCAGATTATACCCCGTGGCTCGTGACGACACATTGATGTCCTAAGACATGAAACGATCTGTTTTTGTGAGAAACTGAACAGTATTTATATCATTTTTTACCTCTGAAATACGACCGTCTCGAGCCCCCTGTGTATGCTCTTTGGTGTAGGTTACGCAAACGCCGTAAGTGATCTGTTGCGTGAATACGTCAATACTCGTTTACACAGAGCACAGGGATTCCGGAGTTTGCGTATCCTAGCTCGAGACGGTCATCTTTCAGAGGTAAACAATTATATAAATACTGTTCAGTTCCTCACAAAAAACGATCATTTCCTGTCTTAAGACATCAATGTGTCGTCACGAGCCACGGGGTGTAATCTGGACGGGTCTGTGCATGTTTTTTTTTATTTGAAAGGTCTGACGCCCATCCACTTCCATTAAATAACTACCAGACTGCTACGGCTAAAGCTAATATTCTGCGTTTGTGTTTTGCTAAGGAAACAAAGTCACCTTTGACTTGGATGCCCTGGGGGTAAGCAAATAAACATCAAATTTTCATTTTGGGGTGAACTATCCCTTTAAAACAATCTTTTTACCTGTCTGGGACAAAAGTAGGGGTTGGTTTACTTGAGAATGTTTAAGCCCAGTTTTCGGCTGCACAGTGTTCTACATGCTAATTCTCCATTGAAAGGAAAAGTCTAGGACAAGGCTTAAATCCTGCTTGAGAAACTGAGTTCTAGGAATCTGAAAGAAGTGTGACACTTTAAATGCAGCCAAACTGCATTGGACTCAACACTGACAGAGATCCACAGACTGCGCATGTTACCTGCTGCACCGTCAAAGGCAGGTCTGAAGGGGAAGCCATTGTGAAACCACCTGCATTCGCCTGAATGAAAATAGGTCAATAACAACACAGCAAAAAACTGGTTCTCTCAATAGACACACACCTGTGTTTTATGTAATCAGAAAATGACTTACCATACACATACACTACATATCCTACAAAATGGAGCAACACACTAACCGTTTCCTGACCTGAGCTTACATTATCTTATGACTGTGTGTGTGTGTGCGTGTGTGTGTGTGTGTGTGTGTGTGTGTCACTCTGACAGCTTGGCAGCACCACTAGACCTGGCACACAGATAAATCACTTCACTGAGCCTCACCTGCCCAAACCCCAGGTAACCGAGATTACTACGACTGAGCAACCTGTGCACTCTCACAGAGCCAACACTGTCCCAGAGATCCAAGCTCTGCAAGACCACCAATGAATGGAAACAATACAGCCGGAAAGTCTAAATCAGGAATGACCCATCAGTGTCTAGTTTTCCTCCTATTGCTAGCATATATCATGCAATAAAAGAAAACACTTGCTTTGGGGGGGAAAGGTATAGGCTCCTTAGCTGTCAAAACAGAAATGCCTAGCCAAGAGAAATCCTGTAAACCATCCAAAAATTTAGGAATGGGACATTTATCATTTATAGCTACACACAGGTATAAAACTCAAATACAATGTATAAATTCAATGACAATCACACCAATTTTAATTAGGAAAAGTATTAAAAATTCATGCTGTGCTATTACATTAGCAAGACATTTCCAAACTGCCCCTAATAGTGAAGGATTGGGGCCAAAAATTCAATGTAAAAATAAAATACCTGATGGTAACTTTGTATGTCCTGGTATTCTGAACTGTGTCAATAAACCCTGATACTAGGGCTGGGCGATTTGGCCTAAAATCAAACTTGTGATTAATTGAACATTTTAACTCAATTACGGTTAATGAACGATTATTTTATTTCGTTTTTTTTTTTATTTTGCCTTCATAGTTCACTGACAGGTTTTGTACAATAAATATGCAACACAAGTGAGACATTTTCGAATGAAGGGTGCCTTACTTGATTTTAATATAATTGAAGGAAACACACTATCTACTATCTATGATTATTTTTGAACATCAATGTTTAACAACTGAATTTAAAACACACATATAAATACATAACTTGCACTTTTAGAAACAAAATAACTTATTTTCAATGTTTTTCTTAAAATAGTGACTCTACATGCAGTAGTGTATTTAAAGGAAAAGTAATTGAAATAATTTACTTAGAAAATTTTGATCGATTATAGGATCTGAATGTCGATTTCGATTACTTTTCGATTAATTTCCCAGCTCTACCTGATACAACTAATTGCTGATAGTGACAATTCACCAGACAGCTCAAAAAGCTTGATAATTCTGAGATTTAAACACAGAGTTAAGAAAATAGGCACACTTCCTCGTTCCTTAATATTACAGTACAATTCTGAGGTAACATTTGACACTTTCACTGGCACAAGTGACCATGCCATACCGCTAACATTTTTTGTTTTCCATTACAATTAAAGCAACCTGTTCCAGAGCTGCTAGATGGCAGGGCTAAAAGTGGGCTGCAGCCGACCTCGACTTGTGTCATTGTATTTTGATTGGCCAAAAATTGTTTGCATGACAACAGAGGGGTTTGGAAAGACTTGATTTATTTAATGTTTTTGTGCTCCTATCTATTTGTGCTGAAGTTATTTAAACGTTGTGAGAAATTCCCGGGGCTAGGTTTTCAAGCTTTGGTTGATAAGACCATCCTCAAAAATAAATTTAGGTTATTGATGGAAATCAGTGTTTTAGTTAAGTTAACAGTTAAGTTAAGGGTTTAAATATTACTGTTTGCAAAAATCAGAACTGATACTACTTTCCATACTTTGGGAAAGAAGAAATATCTGGTCAATGAACATCATTCCTGTTCCTCCCACTGATCCAACATACCATCAACCATTTCAAAATGCAGCTATATTGGAATTCATTAATGGTTTACACATACTGATAGTGCCAGAAGTTATCTGCCTGGACTGGTACCAGCTCACCAGAAATTCTCGATACCCACCCCTAGTAATTACCAAATGTTTCAAAAACCAAACACGACCCTCCTGCTTCTGTAAGATTTACAAAAGTTTTGAGGCTCCAGTTGTCACATATCTGTGGTAATATCTCTGGTAATTCAGCCCTGCCATCAAATTCCAATTTCTTCCCACAAATCTGCAACGTAAGACTGAAACATAAACCTATAAGCACAGCCATTCTCACAGGCTGCTTTGCTTTCATCTCAACAAGACAGGATGTCCAGGCAACGCTGCTTGTTTTTAGTGCACAGGTGTTCAACCAGCTGAGTCGTAATAAGCTTCTTTAGAGGTTTCTTAATCAAACTCTCAACATCTGTCAGTGAGTGTGCTAAGCTGGTGCGAACAAGAGTTGGGAGGGGATGCGGGTCAGTCGTCATCAGGACAGCCAACGACAGACTGAACGCTCCAGCCATGGACAGAGGATTAGCTCTAATGGAACTGTCTTGAAAAGAGTTCTCCTGCTGCCGTTACCTCGAAAGACTAAGGCAGTGGATTATATTCTGGGAAAAGGAATTCCCTTCATTCTGCAGATTTATGGCCAGCTTGCCTTACCCAAACCCAAATGGTAAGACAGACAGCTAAACTGGATTCTTTAGTTGTGTGAATGTGTAATTTCAACCAAAATTACATGAAAAATGATCAAACTAAGATAATCTGCGTCACTGAAGTGAAAAAACGAAAACAAAAAAGTAGTAATTGCCTGAAGGGTGAGAACATAAATCTATTCACCATGCGAAATCCTACACACTCACACACACACACACACACACACACACACACACACACACAATCTAAATCTGCTTTCCTTTATAGAAAGTGCTCCAGCAGGTCTAACCAGGCAGCCTGAGGCAAATCGTTTTATAAACAAATTATACAGCATCTCCACTGCAGCACCATCCACCCAACATCTCAGATGCCTCAAATTATGTAATAGTCCATGTTTTTTGTCCACTGGGCTCCATATGGATGGGGAGACAAAACTCCTCGCATGCAACAGCTCCCTTGCCGTTTATCTGCGACTCATTTGTGATTGTTTAGCGTCATGATTTCCTGATTGTGTGATTAAGTTTCCACCGTCCCTTTGTTCTGAGTGATTTGATGGAGCTCAGCCGCATTTCCCTCACAGCCCCTGGGATCATACAGAAACGAGTGGCCAGGCCCTGCAGGTTTACGCGTTCATGGAGCTGGCCGTCAAGCCTGCCTGTACACACGGCTTCCTCCTGTTAATGTGAACCACCAATACTTTACGCACACACCCACGCACAGTTCCAGATCCACACCCAAGTCTCACTGATGACCTAAACTAGGCAGGAGCTAATCACCGCTTGTTCTTTTCTAAAGGACAGGCGGATTTCCTAAACTGACTTCGGACAAATGCTTTGTGTTCACAGTATTCGCGTCCAGTATGAAAGCAAGAACATATAGTACAAGTAATTAGGCCATGAGTCACTTGACCGCTGTTTATGTTCCAGGTTTTCACAGTCAGGCTGAGTGAGCCAAAATCCAAGGATAAGAGTATCAGTGGTTAATAAACAAAACGCATTGCTAGTGGAAACACAGCTATCAGAAGAACTGATCTGTAATCTTTATTTTACAAAAAAACTACCCACTAATAATACCTTTGCAACATAAATTGTGGGTCAGACTGGCCTGAATTGCCTTTAAAATGCTTGGAAAGCTCACTGAAAGTTTGGAAGAGTATATAATTACTCTTTCTAAAAATCTATTTAAAAAAGCATATTAACCAGAATTTTTAGCATCAGTGTCTTAGCAGCCAACTTAAGCCCAGAACCCACTGCTGTAGCAAACTCTTATAATGGCTTTGATCCTGATAAAAGGACAGATTAAGTCTAATGAGACCTCGCACTCAGGTTTCAATTTACATTTAAAACAAGCAGCAAATGTTTGAGTAAAGGCCAATAAAATTACAATGTCTTACATATTCTAATGTCAGAAAAGAAGGCACATGGTGAAATCACCTTAAGATTTCCATCCATGTAAAGTCTATGTGATTGTTGTGTTTCATGTTACTGCATCATCTCTACTAAATCATTTAATACAAGGTGCAGAACAGAGAACATTCAGACAGTGGGAGTTGCGCACAGCATAAAAATTCTGAAACTAAAGGAGAATTTCAGGAATCAGAATCAAGACTGAGTCCTGATTTACAGCACAACCAGAGACTGAAGAGCATTGTCTTCCTGTGTTTGCATGGACGTAACAGAGACAGTTCAATAAACTGCCAGCGGCGTGCAGAAAAAGGAGATGATCTGAGCAAAATCTGAGGTTTCAAGTTACAGCCAAGAGCAAACAAACACCAGGCCCCCCGTATCAGAGTGACTGAGGTTTTATAACTTAATCGGGTGATCATGACTAAAGTCGTGAGTATGCACTATATATACAAAAGTATTGGGACACACCTGTTTTTCAGGCTTTGGCCAAGACCCCTTACTTTCAGTGAAGGGCAATCTTAACGCTTTAGCACACCAAGACAATGCCATGCCTCCAACTTTGTGGACACAGTTTGGGGAAGAACATTTTCCATTCCAGCATGACTGTTTCCCAGGGCACAAAGCAAGGTCCACAAAGACGTGGATGGATGGAAGAGCTTGACTGGCCTTCATAGAGGCAGGACTTCAACCCCATCCTACACCTTTGAGATGAAAAGTAGCGGAGATTGCGAGCCAGGCCAAAAGAAGCTGTTATTTCTGCAAGGGGGAAGCTCCATATTAAATTACTTGTATTCGAATACATTGTGATTAAAGTCCCTGCTGGTATAATGGCCCCACTACTTTTTCCATACAGTATCTGTACTGTGTTGGACAAGGTACTGGTGGACCCGGGGGCAGGTCGTGGATGTGTCCGCTCAGACAGTGAGCTGCTCGGTCACATCCTTATCTCTCAACCGTTGCAGACAAAAGAGGTACAGATCAACTTCTGCACTCCCTTTCTACTTCTCACCAAAGTCTAGGTACAACAGGGACCACTGCAAAGCCATATAAGGTTTAACTGTTATCTGTATCTGTGTTTGCTGCACGTTCCTGTGTTTTTCGGAGTCATGGCTCCGGGAGAGACACTGGGCAACACCCAGGCTAAAACCAGGCAACTCGAGTGGGGCTTCATTGTCCCTGTTCGGGGGTAAAGTCGTGACAAAACGACCATTTGTTTAAAAAAGAAGGAACATACACGATCGCCTTCTCAGGACGAGCTAATTTTTCCTCTTTGTTGTGTCTGAGATATGAAAACCCCACCTGAAAAGGCGAGCCGTGTTATTATATTAGCACTGTCATTAGACTCCTGCGCTCATTAGCATGGAGACGGGCTAGTCAACACTACCTAACCGACACAACGAAGCCTGTAACCAGGCAGATATTACACCTTTCTGCTTATATTTTCCTTAATGCAATCAAACACGCCTCTGTAACCATTACCCGATCTATCCGCATTGTGTCGGCACCTGACACCCAGAAACCTTTCAGACAGAGAAACTTCATTCCCAGCTAATCTAATCCACGTATCCAAAAGTACTCAACTGAAATAACGAAGCTAGGAACATAAAGCAACTGGAAACGGGTCTCCTCCCCGCTGTCTCCGTCTGCATCAGGGGGTGAAAAACTGGGAAAGACCCCCAGGCGTTCCAGAACAGAACCGTACTCGGATTTGGACTCAGCAGAATATCCTTTGTCTCAGTTTCTAGGGTAAAGTTGGCCCCGCCGGCCCCGTCTGTACTCGGTACGGAGCAGGCGGAAAGCCTGGCGACACATTTTCAGACTCTCACACAATAAATCATAAAAATGCACCGAGGCCGACGAAAGGAAGCGCTAGTTGTCAGTTTCTTACCCAGAGCTCTGTCCCCCAACTCATCTTGCTCCGCAGTGAAGGAAAATCTCCGGACTCGGGAAGGCTCCGCAAACTCCGCGTTTCTCCGTACGTGTGCCGCCGCGTCTTTCCTACCGCCTCTCCATTCCCTTAACCCGGGCTACAACTCGGACTCTCAACTCGGGAAGGGCAAGAGAAAAAAAAACGTCTGAAAAAGAAGAAACATTAAAAAGTTAGCCCAATGCTTCCCCCACCTGTCCGCACTATGGAAGTTCACGGAGCAATCCTGCTTTCAGAGTGTCGTCCTCAAAAACCTGACAAGGGTGAGCAATAACACCGCTCTGGTCTCGTGGGTTCGCGATTAATTCCGATACCAATACCGAAAAATACACACGTTGTTCCATATTTTTGCTAAACCATGACAGAGAAACGACAGTAAAGTAAATAAAGTTGCTTAATTATTTTTAGGGAAATTAATTTTGATAAGACATAGAATGCAGCACGCTCATCCCTGCTCCCGTTCCCGTCCCTCCACAACAACATATACCCTCAAGATTAAAATGCAGTTTGGCTGACCCCCTTTTAAAGAGCACGGCAGGGATGGTTTCTGGTATATGCTCTGGTAAAAAAATTTTTTACATTCGCCAATTAACATAAAACAGTAATATTCATAATGCTTGTGAAAGAAGACATGGGTTTGACATTTTCATGTTAGAATGAATTTCCAAAAGTTGAAATGTTAACCCTACAATCCTGGTCATCCCATATGTGCAGTTTATCAGGGTTAAAAAATGGTTGTGTTTGATATAATTTGACATGGTCTCTTCCTTTGTTGCTGAGGAGGAGGATGGGTTTAGCATTAAGAATTGGTAACAGTTAAAGCGATAGTTCACCCAAAAATGAAAATTTGATGTTTATTTGCTTACTCCCAGGGCATCCAAGTCGAAGGTGACTTTGTTTTCTCAGCAGAACACAAACGC
>JBBKCR010000016.1:9440885-9466367 GCA_037577295.1 Ladigesia roloffi
ATTAACTCAGTGTTAAGATACATTTCTCAATTTAAAGTTTGGGTCAATGTTGTTAACAATGTATTGTAGGGATTGTGATATGAAACTTTTCCTTTTTTTAAAAACAAAACTTGCCCTTTTTTTAAAAATTACAATTTTAATAGAAATGTGATTAATATTCAGTCCAACAAGACCACCCCCATCGTGCCATACAAGTGTAAGGAGTTCACAGTACTGTCCGTTTCCTACTGGGCAGTACTATTCAGTTTGTGCTTTTATTATACAGCAATGTTTTCGCTTAAACATTTCCAGCCATTTTTGGGCAGACTCTTTACTTTTTTTAAAATTAGCTGTGTTACTTTTTAGGTCATTTTAGACCATTTTTACTTAATTCTTGTATTTATTCTAATCGTCACTAATATTTTTTATAGGCAGAAATAAACCCACTCTTGATATAAATGATTTCAAACTATTTTCAAAGTTGTCTCTTTGACACAATACATTAGATATAAACCAACCAAGGATAGTAGGTGAAGCCTTTGTTTGTTATACCTTTCGTAATGCTTAACGTGTTGTCGCCACTAGCGACAAAGTCATAAAGAGCGACAAAGAGGTTGGGGTCACTCTCCGCAGCACCCAGCAGGTTCTCCTTAGAACTCCAACGTACGGCCTCCGTCAGCGCAGCTGCGTCCAGCCCAAATGGCCTGTGCAAGGCTTCTGTCACAAACACAGGGAAAGAGAGGGAGACAAATAAAGAAAATGAGTAAGGGGAAATAAGGGATTGGCATCAAACGTCAAACGAGGTCTTGCCTCTGAGGAGGGCAAAAAACGAAGGTTGAGTCAGAAAGGTGCAAGAGGGAGGGAGGTAGGAAAACAAGGGAGGATTAAAGGAATGAATGAGTGTCAAGATATGTAAAAGGAGATGGAATACAAGGGTGGAGCACGTGAGTCACCGCACACTGAAAAGATGGTGAAGAAACCAGACAAATGTAAAAGTAAATAATCATTTCATCACATCATTCCACAGAATCCATACTAATCCACAGATAAACCCCACAAGTGGCTTCAGACAACAGATAAAAACTTGTTAAAGTACACAGGTCCCTATTTGTGCAGCAAAGAAAACACACTGTCCATTTTCCATAAACGCCCCTACAACAATCCCAACTATACAGTCAGCAACTCCATCAAATTTGTCCAAGTCTTCCTCAATGTCCTCAAAGTGTGGCAGGTTCAGATGAGATGGGGGTACCTGGAGGTTTCCAGCGAGCCACGTCCTGAAGTCTGGGCCCCAACGGGCTGGTCAGCCTACTCCTTTCTTCTTCAAAGCTGCTGCTGGGCAGGAGAGTTCGAAGTGGCATACTCTTCTTAGTCCTCTCCAAAGAGAACCAATGATCGTATGGATGTGTTTCCACACAGAAATAAGCAGCGAGCTGGTGAGTAATGGATGGAAAGTCTGTCTAAGAGTGCTTTTGCTCAGGCTGGTATATATGGAGCTGAGAGGAGGGGCGAAGCTGGAAAAGTAATGCAGATGAGCTTCCACTCCCCCTGCACTGCCCAAACATGACTACTGGCTTTCTTGCACAGCTGTCTTTCAGACTCACAGACACACACATACGTGCATACGGGAGAACGTGTCTGGGCAGCTGCCTCCAATTACCAAGTAACACAGTACAAGAGAAAGAAAGATCCAGGACAAAGGCAGCGGAAGATACGAAGAAAACCAACAAGGTGAGTCAGATTCCAAAAACTAGACAGGAAAAGTGAAAAATAACTGTTGATGATTAAAAGGAAAACATTCACATGTCTGGTCCAGACTATACGTTTGTTCCCATTTCATTTCCAACACTTAATAATACACCAACCATCCACTAGCTTAAGGATGCGAACAGATATGTAGATTACTTCGAAGAGCCAACAAATGATCAATACTTATGTCTATATTACTTATTTTCCCTTAAAATTACTACCGATCACTTCTCGCATTGCATATTTTTAGATTGAGCTTAATTCTACAGATGTTTATTTAGATTTTATTAGACATTATTTGAATATCGTCATTGCATAAGCAATTACCAATTTAGAAAAATATCGTCATTTAAATATAAAAAAATTTGAGGGATGCCTTTATGACCATCAATTATCACTAGAAAATAAACAAAACAAATAGACACACACACACACACATCTACATAAATCTGTGTTATACATACAAATAATACAACCTTAAAGAATGAAAAGACAAAGTTTAGAGTATGTCACACACTACAGGCCACCCCTCATTGCTCATGCAGATGAATAAATAAAGGTAGGTAAATCAACAGTCTCTGCCCTACAAACTAAAAGCAAAAAAAAAGCTTTTAATTTAACTGGCAACACCATGGCATTATGTAAGTATTTTCTGTGGAAAGCTGGTTGTCTGCCAGCACTTATCCAATGTGTTACTGGCACAGAGAACCTGCAAGAACATGCTGATGGTAAAGCAGACCACGCCACGGAGCAAGAACCCCACCTTTTCTCTGAAGAAGCAAGCAATGCATTCTATTCCCAGTCACCTGACTCTGCCACAGTTCCCAGAACATGGTCTCAGTAGAAAAAATCCAAACTCGGTCCAAACCCAGTCCAAACAGGAGTTCAAACCACTAGTCTTTGGTCCGCTGGGCTTGGGGCAGTAGACAGAGACCTCTTTCAGTGAAGAACAAGAACGCCCGGACCACTCCAGCCTCCTTCAGGAGCCCGAGGCCTTCACTTTTGATGTGGCTCAAAGCTCAGAATTTCCAAGGGAGCTCCTGGAAAACTGACCCACCATGGTCGTGCGTCCACATGGTAACTGGCCTTGGTCAGAAGACAACGAGTGCAAGAGGGAGTGTGTATGTGTGGGGTGATATAGGCAGAATTGAGCTCATATTTCTTCTTGGAGGTCTCTAGAGGGAAAGTGTGTGTGTTAAGGGGTGGTCATTTCAGAGTAGCGGGGGTGGACTTTTTCTTTTGGCAGATGTCTCCATTTCTGCTCTGTGTGATGCCAACAACATGTCTTCAGAGAGAGAGAGAGAGGGAGAGTGAGAAAGAGTTGAGAAAGAGGGAGGGAGACTCACAATTTTGAAACTAGACAAATGAAGGCATGTAATTCCTATTCTGTCATTCTATCATCTGGAACAGGAGCTTGGGTTTTACTAGAGCAGGACGTTTAATTATTCACTCCATTCCAAATCTAAAACATCCAACCATTTAGAAAAGAAAACCTCTTGAGGAATCCAAATGGAAAATAATTGGTAAAGAAATGCAGGCTGAGTGTGGTTCTATGAGTCCTAAAGTGTAGCCTAACCTAGCAAGGAAGTCTGTGAACCCAGACTCGGAACTAATGGACATGTGGGGGGAAACAAAGAGCACTTCAAACCAAAATCCCAGATTTTTTAAACACACTGCTGTCAAGAGCACCAAACTAAAAAAAATGAAGACAAACTAGTTGGTCAGAATCACATCTGTCAATATTAGCGGAGTAATCAAGAAATGTAGTGATTATTCTGATGATTACAACCCAACACCAGTTGATATAACCATGCTTTTCCTTCAGATTTCACATATTCTACTTTTTAACTAGTACCATAAGTTCTAAACTACACACCGCACCTGATTAAAAGCCGTATGCTCTAATTTTAAAAAGAAAATAAATGTTTGTACCTCACTGGACAATAAGCCACATGTGCCTCACGTTGCAATATGAGATATCTACAGATTTGTTTTACTAATTAATGTTACGGTAACAAACATATTGCACATGGTTTTATTTTACGAACAATATCTCTAACATGGCTACCTTTGATTAAACATACGTATCAGTAACAACATTGCATCTCCTAATGACCGGTAAATATATATCCTGTATATATATACACTGCAGCCTACTAGGAAAAGTCATTAATCGGGATCTTCATCTTCCTTATCTTTGTCATGCCTTAGCAGACCGTGAAAGGCCCCGGACTCAGTCGGGCTCACCCTGGGAATACGAGCCTCCGGGATTGGTCCGGGAGTTTGAGTTGCCTAAACACTCATCACAGATGTGGCGGAGATGCGCATAAAACGTATCAACCCGAAACGAGCCTATAAAATGTGTTCCTCCCCAAAGGTGCGTCCGCAAATCCGTGCCTGGTGCCGGGGCGAAATGTTTTTGGCGTCATGAAAAAAAAAAATGCATTAACCGTACTGTATTATTGGCCGCAGGGTTCAAATTTGGTCAAATTTGGGGGAAAAAGTAGCGGCTTATTGTCCAGAATTTACGGTAATTGATTTTAAATGACTAATCATGACAGCCCTAATAGGTGTAGCATCTTTATATTTGGCACTTTCACAAAAAAGGATTTCAAGAACAAAATAGTCCTTCCCTGTTCTGTGTAGTATTTGATTAATACTGTATTTGCAAAAGGGTGAAAACCATATTTGTGTTTATCTACAGCCCATGCACACAGACAGCCCTTTGCACTCATTCCCATTGTAAATAGGCCTCAGTTGGAAGCTTTTGAAGCAACCCAACGCAACTGTCCTGCATGGGGCATGTCGTGTGCCTGTGTGTGTCAGTACTGCCTGCCGCACATGTGCGTGCACGCGTGTATGTGTGTGTGCATGTGTGTGTGCACAGTGCAGGAGATGCCATGCAGGACAGCTGGGACAGGGCTTGAGTATGCAGAGGGTCTAGCTGAATGGGGATATTGAGCAGGGAGCAGTGTAATGGCCTTGATCGGAGTTCCTCACACAGCTGTTGCACTGGGACAGGGCCCGGCCCGGGACAGCTGAACCAGCACCTTGTCAGAGACTTTTGACACAAACACCCTTACCCACTATATGACCACTAAACCTGCTCTTCATACAGTATTCTCAGGCAAAAATTCTTTATTCATTTTTAATTAACTACACTTTCACATTTTCGGTACTTTCTATTAGCCTTGCACTACAATTCAGTAGCATGTTACAATATGACATGTCAAATAATGTGCTACATGGAAATGAAAAGGCTAATGGCTTTGTACAACAGTGAGTCAAGAATAAATATGGTTACACATAAAGGGTGCAGCAGAATCCAAATAAACTTATTGATCTCTCATTATTTGTATCATAAAACTGTAGCACAGATGGGTTCAATTAGTCTGGAATATAAAATAAGTCATTATTTATTAACCCTTTTAAAATCTAAGGCTTATGATATCCGTAGATGAACAGAGGAGTCTATTACTAGACAGGAATAAACATGAGAACTTTCCCAACAGCCCACCCCTCAACCACATCACAGAGTGAGTCTCTACTGAGCACAGAGGGGGGGGTATTCCAGGAAAAGAGTGAATTTCAGAAACAAGGGGATTTTCCCACAGGTTCTAACAGGGATTTACAAGCATTCCTATCACAACTTGCTCATCAAACACAAATTTTTCATGATTTATGTTCACACAAATGGAAGTTCTACAGTCAAATACAAATGGAATATTCGAAGACTTTGAGACATTTGAAATCGAAAACCACCGACAGAGGAAGTAAATAATAGACGTAGACCAACATGGTAGAGAATCCCCCAACTGTGTTCCCTCAATTATTCAGATTAGTGATTACTTTGCCATAAACCATTCTAAAAAGTCTCCAAAAGGGAAGATATTTGAACTCTAATTGCTTGTATGTGTGCATAATTTAAACAGAAGGAACATAAACCAGCAGAATCTGTGTGTTTGATGTATATGTATCAAAATAATATAAATTGCATGTATATTTTTAATGATACATGCACAATATTTAAATGCTAATGTAATCAATAATTACCTGTTACCACTAACTGGGGAAGAGGATGTTATATGATGGAGACACTAGAAGTACACTAAAGCACAGCATGATACCATGCGCAAAAAACATCCTGTCCAAAGGCCTCCCTATCTGAATCCGCTAAGCACGCTATCACAATATGGGGGCGACTGGGTATTTTTAGCTCCAGCATACAACAAAACAATCTGACCAAAAATACCTTCAGAATGACCAGACTGCAATCGCACCAAGTGAGCCAAAGGAAGCACCAAACAATGATTCCCTCAGACAATGGCCCCAGATGAGCAGTTAGTTATGAAAGACTGATACTGTCCATTTGGAATGAATGGAGAGTGAATAAGGTCCTTCAGCAGGAACAAAGCTGGTGTTTTCCCTTTAAAACTCCACACTGGAGTAGATATAGATAAGATGGACAAATCTACAGTGAAACGAACATTTGTGAAACTTTAATCAGAGCAGCAAGCCCCTGTTGATTCGGATTCACAGGAGAAGGAAGTTCTAGACAGACCTACAGATTTAGTGTTTCTTACAGTTAACCAAGCATGACGCCAGGGCTCGAGTCTATGCTAAATTGGTTCAAAGAGCCTCAGGATAAGTTGGCTTACTTCCTACTGTGACATTCAGTTATAGATTCAGGTGTTACACAACACCGACATCACTTTCTGGCAGACCCTGCTGCTACCACCCTGCCAACGCTGGATAAAGATGGTGACGAGTCTGGCCGATCACATCATCCTCAAGGTCACTGGGCTGCAAACCCGGATTTGTCTCCATTCCAAGACCATACATGAACGTAAGAGTGAAAAAATCTCACACAGATCCATTTAACAACACATTTTGATCAATTGCATTGCAGTGCACTACTATACACTTTTCTAAACATATCATGAATATCAGCAGACCTTAAAATCTGGGTAAATAAAAAAAAGAACATAACTGGACTTGTTTAATGTATTTAGTGCAGAACATAAAAATCAAGTATCTAAAAAACAGTTGCAGTATTGATGCACTCTGGCCATTTCGTTCAATTAAAGCTCCAAAAACAAAAACATATCCCACGTAGAGGTGTAACAAGCAACAAACATATTGATCAAAACACAGTGATATTACAAGTCAACTATATGGCAATATGCCTTCTGGAGAACGTTCATATTAAGCTTGAGTGGTAATAAGGTAATATGGTATAACACGGGATATAAAAATAGCAACGTATCAGTTTCAGTACAGTTCTATGTCGTAAAAACAATGCACTTATATAGGAAACAAGGATTAAATATTAAATACTATTTATTTAATGCCTGAAAAAACAGAATGGAGGAGAAAGAGAGAGGTGGGGAAAGATTGTGACTCGTGCACAGAGTGAGCCGGTCTCGAAAAAGAACAACTTTTGCAGTTTGGCAGTTTTTCGGGTTTCGAACGAACGAAAGGGAACAGGCGGTAAATCCGTACGAGGCAATTTGCAAATTGTGCCACAAAAAGGTGACCTTAAGAGACGGAAAAACCTTGAATCTAAGGTTGCACATACAAAACCACCATCCAGAGGTTCAGAGTTTACTCAGTGCAACTGTTTCAATGCCTCCCAACGCAGGAGCAACAACATCTATGTCCACCGCCAGTACACAGCCAACGATAATGGGGGCCCTCAGGAAAACAACAAAGTTCAAAAGTGACAGAGTCCGTTGAAAAAACCTGTATGACCTGCCTGGACGGAAATATTTCTCACAAACAGCCGTCCCACATTTATATTTTAAAGTTCGAGACAGTGTCCTGTTCTGGATGTTTATGTTCATTTTATTCTGTTTGACTGTTGTATTTGCATGTTATTTTTTTATTGTTTCAGTATTAGTGTTTGACATTTAGTTTCTGAACGTTTTAGTCACAAGCCAGCAAATTTGTTGATGCTGTCTGAGACTTGCGTCACAATTCTTTAAATTATTCACGGTATTACCGTATACCGAGGTAAAATACAGAAGAGGTTTGATGGTATCAAAATTTGGATACCGCTCAAGCCTAGTTCCTAATGAGAAAAAACAAAAAACCAAACCAACATCTTAAGTAGTTGCTTTACAGACTACAGAGAAGAAGCCCCAGGAGGACACCCTGGGAGAGAGCACTGAAGTATTGTTTTGATTTGTGGTCACCACGTGGCAACACTTGTATAACAACTGGACCACATGATGCTGATGACACTGCCTCAGGCGTTAGCGTTATCTTTCTCCATCCAGTAATGCGGAAACCACCCAGACACTCAGGCCCACTCATCACTAAAGACTCACTGTTTTAACCAAATTTTCATCACAAATAACCTAAAAGAGTAGCCAGTGTGTAAAATCATCGCAGTCCATTTATAGAATACAAATCACTGAAGCAGCCCTCTTAACTGCACAGCTTGGTGTGCCCTAGAGTAGAGGACAGTCACTGTCCTCCAATGTTCACTAAGTGGCCTTACGGTCAGGCTACCATCCAGTGCCAATCAATCTGACAGAGTAAGCTGAAAAGTTATGCACTGGAGGATACAGGACAATGCACCCAAAGCCATTTAGCTAATCATTCCCTCCATCACCTTCATAGGTTAGCCTGTACCCCTGGGAGCTCTAATGAGGCTCTTTGCATGTTCGCCCACTTTCCTATAGATGAGCTCCTCCTCCTCCCTGCCTATAAGACCAAGCACTCACTGATGACAAGAGCACCAATGAGGAAAAAAGGGCAAGCTGCTGCCAACCCTGAAGCCACAGCAGCTTGGACAAGAGCACAGGGCAGGAATTCGCAAACATTCAAAATTACTGGCTAGCACAACTTACTACAAAAGCATCCCACACGAAGATTTAGGGTGTTTTCCCATATACTAGACTTTAAAGGAACTAAAGCTGGGTGATATGTCAAACAATATCACAATATTTTGTTCTGTATTGACTGTTATTGACAATTATCAATATTATATTTTCATGTAATAATTAAAATAATGTAATCACAATAGTAAATATAATCCTATCCTGATTAACAGAAATAATACAATAAAATTAACAATAGTAAACAAACTTTATTTTCCAACCAATTTAAAAATATAGTATATATTATATGTTATTTTACTTACAATTTACATATAAAATTCCCTTCAAATTATAGGTTATTGATTTTCAAGTCTTCAAAGACACAAATACCAAAGTTAAAATGAACAAAACCATAAAATATGATAGGAATTTGCAAAAAATATATATTATTATAAATATTTTAAATGGCAAAAACAAATAATGCAGTACAGAACTGACTGCAGCAATTATCTGCCTTTATTTTTGGTCTCTACAAAAGACCAAATGTAGAAAAGTGTCTAAACAAAAACATGAATATTCAGCACCTCAAAATAAAATAAACTGTGTATGGCTTAACAGTGCAAGTATATAAAAGTACAAATAATGCTGGCAAAAATGTCTACTTTTTTGTATTTCTAAAAAAAATCTTGATAAGGACTATATCTAGAAATATCTGAAATTAGTTTATGTTACAAAAAGAAAGAGTGCATTTGCTTTGGCACACTAAAGCTTTTTGCTAAGAAGACTAGCTGGTTTACAATCTCAGGTTTAGTTGATGCTCTTTTGCAGGTAACAATGTTGCCTCCTGTGCTAAAAATTCTTTCTGAAGGCAAACTGGCTGTAGGAATAGATATAGAAGATACAGCTTAGAAAGGAAGCTCACTTTAGGAAAAGCAGTTATGTGGGCTTTCCACCATTCCAGAGGATTGGTGATTTGGAGGCATTTGGAGATATTTTTCAAGTTCAGTTGAGCTTTTCGAGCTTCAGTTGAATGCTAATCTGTGAGTATTACCAGACTTTATTGGGACACATTTTGCAAACTGGTTTTCTGTGTTTTGTCCATTTAAAGATAACAATATCGAGATTGTTTTATCGTCCAGCACTAAAAGGAACTAAAATCAGTCAGCTATAAATGGTCCAAATGGTGGGCAAACAGAAAGAGTTCTTTTCAGGTTCAAACTTTAGTTCCTCATCCAACCTGCCACCACTGTTTCTTCAAGGTTCCCATTTTTGGAAGATATTTTCTCCATGAGAGTAGATTATTAAAAGCTCTACCAAGCTTCTACATTTTCCATAATTATCTATGCTACTATGCTAACTACAAGAATGCTTTTATGCTGAGCAACTTGGTAGAGAACCTTGATCTTGACAAGGATCTCTAGGTCGATTTTATTTATTTATTCGTTTGTTTATTGTGTTTTCATTTTTTATAATTATTGTACATTTGTTTATTCAGATTTATTAGTTTATTTCTTTACTGTCTGTTGTCTGTTCCCTGTGATCTAGCGATCACAAGATTAGCGGGCGAAAACTGTCATAGCAAACCTGGTGCACTTTGTATTCATATGATGGTTTGTTTCAGAGGGATCTGAATTTATTTGGCATGTTCACATATACGCAAAGAATTTCAGATTATTCGATTTCAATTCACTTTAGGGGCGTAAACGGACTAGATAGCAGTGTTCAATGCTTATAGACAAACTTGACAAAAACATTGTTTATTTTATGCAAGTAATACCAAATAGACAAAAAAAAAGTTAAAAAACATACAGTATTGGTAAAACAATAGAGATGGCGTAATACTACTCCATCTTCTAACACATACCCAAAGGCGCCCTGAAATAAAATGTATTATAAACTTTAAAATCAGCTTTTTTTAAAAAAACATTTCAATAAATATAGCCATTTTAAAGTGACAGGCCCAAAGTGTCATTTAAAAGTCCATGAATCAAATATGCCCATAGTTTAAGGATGTAATGAAAAATTGCATTTAAAAACAATGTATCAAAATTTGAAACAGCCACTTACTCTTTTAAAAAAAAATGTATTTACCTATGCATTTATTTATGAAAGAAACCTCAGTCAATGACAAAAAAAAGCATCTAGGACACTTCCACTTTTTAAAAAGCTAATAAATTAGGTTTGGGATTTTTTTTTTTTTATTATTGGCAGGATGTGTAGTAATTAAAGCAGAATCAAGACATTATTAAAACAAAACATTGAGAAAAAAAATCTAATATTGAACTCAGCACAAAAAGCTTTATTAAACATGAACACACACAGATCAGCCAGAACATTAAAACTTCTGACATGTTCAGTGAATACCATCTCATTACAATAGCACCTGTTATGGGTGGGATCCATTAGGTAGCAACTGGTCAGTCCATGGCTGAAGTGGATGTTACAAGAGCTAAATTGCAATGGTTACAGAACAGAGCATCTAAGTAGGGTAAAAAAATCTCCAACAGATTTTGAGGGGTGTTTCCACTATACAGTGGTTAGTGCAGGCCAAAAGCAGAAGAACAAGTGGTGAACCGCAAATAGAATGGTGGGCTGCCGAGGTTCACTGATGCATGAAAAAAGCACATCTGGTCTGAACCCACAGCAGAGCTACTGTAACTGATGGAAATGTTAGTGATGGCTATGATATAAAAGGTGTGCATGTGTACTTTTACACCACTACTTCGTATGCAACCTGGTCTGAAAGTATTCGGTAGAGAAAAACATCAAATATTCGAAGTTTCCGTGGGAATGGGGCTGAATGAATTCTTATCTTGTATTCGCCATCTTGGATTCAGAAATCCATATTTTCAAAGTAGAATTATAAATAAACAAACCGCTAAACCCAGCTTTTCGTTTTTGAATTTGCCGCGAGACTCGGCAGAGTATTAGCCGGTGGAAACTCGACATATCTCGCTCAAAACTCGCACAAACATCTCAAAACCAACTCGAATGCATTTTTCCACCAGCTGTAAACACTGGCAGAGTGCAAAACAAACCTTTTTCTAACTTTTTCGCAGATCACAGCTTGGTGAAGGTTAACGTGTAAGTTTCTCCGGTTCTGGGTGGAAGTGTGTATATTAGTATGCCTCCTATTAAAGCTGTTTTTCCGCGGCCGAGCTGCGGAGAGAAATGCACCGTTAGACCATTCTAACTGACGTCATGGGTTGTAAAGAGAGGAGGTCACGTGTTTCCTGTGGCGCTAGATGCCTTTGGTTTGCAGGGATCGAGGTCATGTGTAAAAACTATTTTTTTCTTCTTTCGAATATTCGAATCTCAAAATGAAAAATCGAATGCCATCCTGCCGTATGAATATTTGAATATTCGAGTCCTGCCCTAATGCAACCATCATCCATCCATGCAACCATTTTCTCTCTCTCTTACACACACACACACACACACACACACCATCCATCCTCTCACCCACCTTCACACACACCATCGTCAATCCACTCACATTCTCACGCACACCATTGTACATATGCACACACACCATCATAAAGTTACACATCTTTACAGTCATACATCTACACGTTCACTAATCCCTAAATTGTCTTTAGAAAGCTTGGAACTAATAAAGTGTTATTAATAATTTACATCTATTTTGAGTCTAGATGGGACTACTGTTTTTATTGCTTATGTATTAATTCAGTTCATTTATTGTCCAACACTTGAGCAAGTACTTTCTGTCTGAATGTGTCTGATACTGAGTGAATACAGATACAGCAAACAGATAGATATGGTTCAACATATTATTACATAACTTCTGATCAGTTTCATAGATTTCATCTTTTTAACAGCAGTTTCTGCCCGGGTCAAAACATTGTAATACCTAATGTATCGTCAGAATATCTCTTATATATATATCATATTTTTGGACATATTATCCACCCCTTCTGAACAACGACTCTTAGGAGAGGAATGCCCAGCAGCCCCAGGGTTGCACAGAGACCTCCGCTACCCTCGTTATGACTCAACTGGAAGTTGCAGGTCATGCGGGAAAGAGGAAATGAGACGACACTAGAGGCAGTCAGCAAGTTTCAGCCAGAGTTTCAACATGTGAATTCCCCAAAAATATGTCAAAACAGAACTAAATTGTTTGTAAAAACGGAGCTGTTGAGAATCTGGTCATTTCTCCTCAGGTTTCCACAGAAATACACTGACACCGAAGCCAACTAACCATGTACAAAATTGAAATAAGAGTTCTGTATTTGCATTCATAACAGTCTCACTCAAATGTATGTAAAAATTGTCACATCACAGACAGCATAATATCTTAGTACTGATGTGTTGCTCAGATGGCTAGACTAGTGCTAGCATGCACACATACACACAGTCACTTTACAGGATACCTACACAAAATGAGTCATTAGAGGCAAGGTGGTCAACGAGTGGGGTCTTTGAAACACAGAAGCATCAGACACATGCACACTGGCATTTTCTGTATTTAGACTCTGTGTATTAAGCAATAAACACAGTATGTAATATAGTGTAGACTTAGTTAAGGTAATGGCAGATCAGCTTGTTTATTGTGCAGTTCCTATACAAAATGTGCCATGCGTATAATTAACACAGAAACATTAACACAGGAACCAATGGCAAAGACTACAGAACAGGGCTATACTCATCCCAGAAAATAAGGAGAAGATGTGGGAACATTTCACTTCACATCATCTAAAACAATGGATTCTCCATACGTAAAACCACCTGACTCGGCACTGTGACTGTCATGTGCAAGATTCTAGAGAAAACATTCACAGCCGAATGTGTCAAAAGTGAGTAATGGGTGAATATCTGCTACTAATGTAGCTGAAACTTAGTTAGAAAAAAAAAAATAAATAAATAAAAGCAAAAAACAGGGAGTTACTCAAATAGATGAGTCACAATCTCATCTGTACCTGAAGATTTACCAGATGCTCCCCTTTAACATTTGCTTTTGCACCATAATGTGTCATACATTTTAGAAAAGTGGCTTAAGTGGACTTACTGCTTTTACACATTTTGGCCTTACAGTGAAAATGCTTTAGGACACTGTTGGAAAAAGTTGGAGTTTTAAAACTGCTATCACGTGGGTGAACACACCAAGATACTTGTACAAAATAAAATGAGGATATAAGATTTAATCTAAGGTTTGTTTGTGTGGTGTTCCTTTATGTCTGCACCTTTCACACAAAGACCTTTTGAGAGTAGTACAGTATATTTCTGATGCCCTTGATGAAAGTTGTTTTTGGTTTAATCTAATGTCTTTATCTAATTTAATTTATGAAAATTTAGAAACAATTATTTGGACGCCTATTCCTCACTATGCATTTTCTAGTCAGTTTTGTTTGATTTCACAATTTTCTACCCAACTCCACCTATATTTTCTGTACTGTTCTATACTACCCACATACTATATTTACACAAATCTTACGAAACCACCAGCACTGAGAAGGTCAGGGTAAGAAAGGACAATGTGGCACCAATGTATCTTTTCAAACTGCTGCAACAGTCCAAGCCAACAGCTCCCCAGACTGGCTAGAATTGCACTGGCTAGAATTGTAAGTGATGAGGGAAGAGTGAAGTCCCTTAAACTCTTCCAGACAGCATAAAGCCAACTGGGCTGTATTGGACTCCTGGCCATGGAGGATTGTGGAAAACTCACGATTTTACAATAATGGGGCAAAAGCTTAAGACAGTTGAACCATGTTGGAGCTCATTTAATGCCAAGTAACTTGGGACCATTTTACATCATTTGGCACACACTATCGTAACTTACTTTGGTGCTTTGTAGTCCACAAGTCTTATACTTGTAAACTCAGACTTAAAATTATGAGCTGCTAGAAGAAGGGCCTGTCAGATCTGTCACATGCACAGAAGTTTTTCATCTCTATCGCCCACTAAATACTCAGACAAGGTGTATTTAAATTCAATTATGTAAAAAATGAAGCTGCAAGTTTGGAAAGAGGTAGCATGCTACAAAAGAACACAAAACGTCAAATAAAAAAAATAAATAAATACACTTGGACAAAAAATAACATCAATATGCAATTTCATGTTTGTGGACACCTAGCAATGAGTTCTTCCGCAATATACCTTGTAATATATTTCCAAAAGTATCCAAAAACTCCTCGGAATCAGTGAGCTATTTTAAGGCTAACCCGATGCCTGTCAAGATCAACTGTCCACACACAGTATAACATCCAGAGGAAAGCAGTGATGACAGAAGGAGCCCTGGAAAGCTCGAACCCTGGGTCATCAAAACGGGTTAAAGTGATGCTTGTGATCCAAAACTGTGATCCTTCAAAAGCATTACCTGCCCTCACTCATGGCTTAATGAGTGAAAACAATCTAATACCTTCTGTACAGTTCCAACATATAGAGTGAAGAGTTCCAGGTAGAGAACTAAGGGGGGGAAATCAGTGCCCTTGGGTTCAGAGGAAACACTGGATGAGAAGAGGTCTACACACAAAAATGTGAAGAGAAGAGAACAGAGAAAACATGTCATCTTTCTTTATTGTTATCCAATTACATCTCCTAGACCAGGTTCAGAAAATTGGTGCACTGAGCCCTACTGTCCCACACCAGCCTGCATCATGGGAGCTGGAACAAAGTAGGCCACAAATGTCCCTGACCAAACATACTTGAACTTTAAACTGAGTTTAAATATTTGAAATGTTATGGGCAGCAGAATATTAAACCAATATTACATTCAACATCCTCTCAGTCCTTTTTCTTTTCACTCGTTTCTAATATTATCTCCCATTCACCACAGTGCCTCTAGTATCACAATCCCTTTGGACGAATCTGATATCAACAGTGATACCGCCACAATCTAGATCCCCCTGTCACTAACTGTTAACACCTGTGGTTAACAGGAATTTTGGGTCCTATCAACTTTCACTGCCTGAAGCACTATGGTCTGTTTTAAAGGTCTGATGTACTGTAAGAAGAGCCAGGAGGAAACATGTGGCAGTACCCACAAGCTCCCCCTAGCAAATAATTCACAATTTCTCTACCTCTCTCTCTCTCTCTCTCTCTCTCTCACACACACACAAAATACTTCCTTACTCTGTCCAGGAGGTATAATTTCTCACCTCACACCCAATTTTTCTTGTTTCCTTGTCCCTTTGTAGCAAATACCCACACATTTTAATTTGTAGGCACTGGAGAAATGGAAGTAAATAAACCAACTGCAAAGCACCATTTCACACCACCCAGTCTTGCTCTTTTCTACCTCTTCCTTGTCTTTGTACTCAGAGAGTTATATATCGTATTTCAGGGTCTTTCTTAGATTTTTACCTGAAAACCCCTCACCCACCTATCACTCCCCCACACACGAGGAGTTGAACCAGACTCTCAAAGCCCAAGGAAGCAGATTCACCAAGCAGTCTACTGCTTGCATCACCTGGACAGACCTCTTTCCTACTACTCACCTCACTTGCATCATATAAGGGTTAGATTACATAAGCACCAGCCAGAATCTAAACAAATTTGGGCATGACTAATAAATCTGATCTGTAAATAAAAATGTCATATTATGGCAAACAATAAGCACCAAAAACTCTGCTAATTAAGTTTCTTTTATTTATGGATGCCTAGCTATACCACAGAGAAATGAGCAGGAAACAGGTAGAAAAATGCTCTATTTATCATAAATACCATATCGGTTTACCCTAAACAAATAGTCCAATATCTGCTCTTGGTTTTGCCTTACAACAAAGCAATAATAATAAAAATAATAATAAATCATAATAAATACTAAAAGTAAGCCTGAAGCCTAGACTAAATGGAAGTTTTCATGTTGAAACCCTACTGATATTGCAGTCTAGGCCTAGATTAGGCTTAATCAGAGTCTATGTAACCAGCCCTATAAATCCCAGTTGATGCAGCAGTAAAGTTGCAGCAATTCCTGACTGGAGCTTTGAGAACAAAAGAGCATTTGACTCTGGCTCAAAGGATCCATCCCCCGACATAAATAACCTACACAACAAAGAGGAGGAAGCTGTGAGAGTCGTTTCCAAGACCGTTTCAGCCAGTGAGCCTATAAGCACTGTAAGAACAGGTGTCATCACCACCTACAGGTGAAGCCGATCCCACAGGCTTTGGTAGAGCTGAATCAGTCGCACAGATAAGGGAAACAAGTCTTCACTTCTTAATGAGCTTGGCCAAGAAGAGCCATGAAGGCTAATGAGAGGTCAATGACTCGAACGGACATGGTGTTCTCACAGGTAAGAAGGATGTGTTATAAAACCTACAGGGTCTCGTCCAGTCACGCTCTGCGGTTTACTGTTATGATTTATATTGAACTGCATTTTGCACGGCATCCATTATTGTGTTATACAACCCAACATGTTCAGTCAAGTGAGCAACACAAGACCCAACCCTATCCCACTGCGTAAAAAGAGCGCAGTACAGAGATGATTCAGTGACAAATCTAATCATGGTTTCTCATGGCTTGCTCTGGAGCTACAAAGATTTTGGGCAGACTTCTTGGTCCGTGTCCGAGTTACCATGGTAACAATTCTCAGTAATGGAAAAACTCATATAGCACAAATAGTCATTGTTTAATTAATATAATTCATTCCAACCGTAACAAAACACTAGTAATCCCACGCATAGCTGACCTGTTAAAACATGTTGGGCGATGCAATGTTATATTAATGCCACAGTTACTGAGATCCGCTGCAGTGCAGCCTGTTACAGCACATTTTAATTTCTCCTCAGATCATATCATTAGGTAAAGTAAAAAAAAAATTAAAAAAAAAACACTTGTGTCTCAGCTCTTGTATGATTTGACACCTGGTGAAAAAGACTAGGGTGTGTTACAACAATAAAAAACTTTAATATCAGTCAATTATCATCATGATAAATGCCAAATCTTGTTTTTGTTCCACGTTTAAGCAACTGTTTTTTGGGTCTACCAAAAGCCATCACCAAAGCAAAATTAAAATATTATTATAAAATGACTGATATCCACTTAAGCTTCCTTGTGTGAACATGCAATGTATTAAGTTTGCATGATATTGGCTATAACAGTGAATAAAATATGTAAAACAATTTTTTGTCAAATAACTGAGCGATCTAGCAATAAAATGAAAATATTTACAGAAAAAAGGAAACAGAGCAAAAATTAATTATACCTGGCCAATCAATTATAAAGCTTGGAAGTCTCGTAGCTCCAGTGCTAATGATGCTAATTTTGGACACCATGCAAGTCTTGGCCAGTAAACTACATTGTGAGTAAAAAAGGAAACGGTATAAATTAGATTTTTCAATAAAATATCAAGTAAAACGTAGTTGTAATTTTAAGAATTAAAAGACTGCAGTTTCAGTGAATTCAGCTTAACAGGATGAGGCTTTTTTAGATTCAATAGGCTCAATCTTTGACAAATTTCACATCTCAAAGACAGACCTGAGCAGCACTTCCGAGGAGGATAATGGGAAACCAATGAATTTGACCCTGGGGCTACTTGAATCAGTCCGTCATCACTGGGTTCCTGTCCAAACTGCACCTCACACAACATTTGAACTGACATGAGACACTTCTTATATAAGGATAATCACAGACTTATGAGACTCTCTGGCTTTAATTTGGAACTGGAGTGTACAAGTGTGTGCATGCACTGGGCCTGAACTGAAGGGAGGCACTAAATAACTTGACAAAAACAAAATAATTACATAATTACATTAGTGCATACACATGTAAATGTGTTGAGCCTGCAATGATGCAAAGAGTCAGATCCAAAGGGGGGCATCCTGGTCAACTGCACTGCAAAATAATTTGAATATATTTATGATCAGTAGAACACCCACAGCTCTGCGGGACAGAGACTATAGCCCACAAAATCAGTTGCATCACTTCCTGCAAAAGCAATGATGCATCTGTGTTAAATGCCTTCATAGCAATGTATAATTTATTTTATATTCTATTTTATATGATTGGCCAGCTTAACTTTTTACCAATAATTAGGGAGATTTCATGATTAATCCAGATATTGGAACCATAGCTGCAGCTGATATCTTGGAGCCCCATCTGTGCTAGCAAGACCAAGATAAATTATTCATATCCAATTCTGACACATACACCAAAAAGCAGCTGCGAACATCTGCTAAATATCGAAATGGCTTCAGTAATTGTCGTGATACTGCTATGAAAAATGCCCCAATCCGCTTTTTGCTCTCTGCACTTAGTGCATATTGTTATGTGAACTTGTTTTCCAATGCAAAGATAGTCATCAATCACTACAAGGTAAATTACTAACTACAGATATCGGCCAAATAGAGAGAGAAGAGAAACTGAAATGGAAAAAGAATGAGTGAAAAAAGAGAGACAGAGATAATGACAGAGAATGAGAGAAAGCGCAAGATAAAGAGAAAAAAGAAATAAGAAAAATATGTACATGTTAAAACAAACTGTCAGAATAAAGGCGGAGCAGGAGAGGGAGATACCTGAACGGAGGAAAGATAAACATTGATTTTTGAGAGATAAACAGTGAAAAGAGAATTGAAGAGCGTTGCTGGTCAGTGCAGTGATCTGAAGACAGATGGAGAAGCCCTGTAGCACTGAGCTCCAGCTGTGGGCAAGACCTGATAAAGTCAGTTGTGCTGAATGTCCAGCGCCAATCACACTCATCATTCCATAATGTTCAGTTCCTGCCGCTGCGGTCAGGGGGACAGATATGCGGAACTCTACTGGATGCATCTTTACAGGAAGAGGGCCATGGACCGCTAGTTCCTGGAACTAAAAAGAGAAACAATGATCTTGTGGACCCCACTATTGTTTACATACAGTGGTGAGCTTATGTCCACTGAGGCAAAACAGCGAGGTCCTCTCCACCCCCAACAGAGACAAATCATTTCCTCTCCTCCCACTAATCCACACTTTAATGAGGCTAGGATGAGTGGAGCTGCTCTGGGAGGGGCCCGGGTAGGATAAGGCCTTTTAAATGAGGCAGGATTAAGGCAGAGGCGAGGGAACACCGCCGCACATGTTCATTCAAGCATTAATTATTCATACCCCTCAAAGAGTCTGATGGAATCAATGATGCCACACAGGTTGGAGTAAAAGCACATGGTCTATAATTTAACAAAACTAAGAAAGACGTGCCCATACTGGAAAAGTTCATGCAACATACCTTGTGGCTCTCTTACTCCCCCTAGTGCTGGATCTAAGAGTCAAAGTCACCATCTGCCAGGTGTGCATCAAATTGGGTGGAGAATAAAGTTAACTCCCAACTTACCATCAAAAACATTTGTCGGGTCAGTTTTTTTGTTGCTGCTGTCAAATCTTTTTCCAAGTATGCGCAGAAAAGTGGATTTGCCTAATCCAATTTTATCCTTAATGCAAATCTGCTTAGGCATCAGAGATCCTGGGCTATTTCAGCCAGTTGTGATGCTTGCCAGTTTCATGAAAGTGGATTAAAATGATATAAGGCAGAGAGAGAGAAACAGAGAGACGTGAGAGTATAGAAAATGATCACATTAAGCAGTCTTTTCTATAATGTATGCAGCTCCGTCGAGAGTAAAACCGTAAGAAAGCCAAGAAAATAAAACACAAACCCAAAAACGGTACCAGTTTGTAAGTAAAACAACATTCAGAGGTTAAGTGCATTTACACTCCAGCAGTTATCATTCGGAAAGCTGCGGAGATGCGACGCAGGGTACGGTATCAAAATGAAGCAAAAGCGAGACTGGATAAATAAGTAATGATGGAGAAGTCTGAAGCGGCCCGGTGACCTCACAGGGCCCACCGCCTGCTGACTCACCGTCTGAGAGGCTAACGTGGTCGCAGGGACGCACATTCCAGCAGTTCAAACAGTAACTACTCGTCTAGTTATTTCACCTCAATGTACTCAGTCACATCAATAAAGTTATCACAATCGTATGTCTGCAAGAACCAGCTTCACCTGGTTTACACACAATATGGACACACACCGTCTTCTGGATCACGGGGGATTTTTCTCAACCTCTTAGCTGACTCACACCAACTGTAAAATCTATCTAGTGAAACAGGGTCAGTTGTCGTCACGTTCCCTACTATTCCTCTGAGCATACCCACTGCAGTGATAAGGGTTTGGCATGAGTGCATTACACTAGAATGGAGGCACCAAGGAATGTCAACAGCAGAAAACTTTTGTTAAACACAAGCAAAACGAAAGGCCTTTCAGTCCCACACACTGCAATACGTATTTGACATTTAAATAGTTGTAATGGAACCCTCCAGTGATTTCTCTTTCTGCTGCATCAGTAGATGTGGCCAATTACCACCATTTTTTGCAGCATTTTCTCTGTTTCAGTGAAAGGAATTGACTGGCCGCGGTAATCAACCATATGATACAGACGAAGCACTCAAAGGAATACAACAATTAAGCTAACGCTGCCATGTTTCAAATACAAGTATTGATCCTTTCACGATCTTCACAAACCTGGTGGAAAATCCCTTCTGAATTTTTATGGTTTGTATGTGAATTTCTGTAGAATTCAATACCTCTGGAGAAAACGATGCAAATTCTTCTGAAAAATATTATCAAACAATTTCTCAGGCGTCAGGTAATGAATTCAGTAATTCAGTCCTTTAATGCACAAGTCTTCTGACGTCTGGTTCCCATCACCACCACTGAATCAACCAGACTTTTCTGGCAAGCTTCCCAAGATCCTTGGATCATTCTGAATGAGTTTGTTTGCATCTTAAACATTTAATACTGCTGCAGTTATATTAAATGAGAGGAATTCCCAATTAAAACACAAACAAATGTACCAAACATTCAAGCTCATGTATTCTTGCTTTAGTGTGTGAAAGGTTGAATTATCAACAACAAAACGGCCTGGGAGAAAAAGTCTTGTTACTTTTTCTATTTCGTATCACGGATGTAGTAATGACTCAGTGATTCAGCAATTCCCCTGAGACTCCTGAGAAACAAATAAGTCAATGGGAAATGCCTTGGGTCGTCTGGTGACTTCGGGTCTCCAACTGACTAAAAGTGAATGAAAAGGAGGCAAAATTAATCAGCATTTGTTCCAATGGTGCCTGGTGTGACAGAGTTGAAACAGATGTGAAGGGATCAGCTTTTTCCTCCAGACAGACGCAGGGACAGCCAGGTGTGCTTAAAACAGGAAACCAAACTCAGTCTCTGCCTACGAGCCTTCCCACATGACGCAAGACGATGCGGAGCAACATCCAGTACAGCACATATCAAAGACCGCTGCCACAAACACACGCAACATATTTTTCTGATTGACTAAGATACCTTTCAAGCCCTTCTACACCTCAGACTACGAAAAGGACGCTTGACATTTGAGAGAATAAGGGAGTAAAAATAACAAACGTGATGCCCTTTGCAGGTCAGCTCTTCCATCTGAGAGGCTCCACTGTCAAGATGCGACAAGCCCCCCTTTGCAAGACCTTCTAATAGCCACAAACTAATGGCCAAGCCTCAGCCCTCTCCCATCCCCATCACTTCCGATCTCAGCCTGGATGTTGACTGAGCCAGCCTCAGGGAGAAAGGCCTTTAGAGAGCAGGAGAACCAGTTCCAGAAAAGCCATAAGAGCTGACCCTACTGCCTTTGGGAGACTGCTGACATGACTATTGCACCCCCCCAAAAAAGAGCGTATTCGCTCAGTCAGTGGTTATCCTTTCTATTTTTGGCCTTTTCATTATCAATGTTCATCTGGGACTACATAATGTTTATGACAGGCTGTGGCTTTGCCTTGGAGGACGTTTCATTTGGTTTCAGAGCATTAACAGTTGTTTTTCCATCAGTGAACCCTGTCGATCACTTCAGGGCATCAAATGAGAATGCAAAGGACAGAGAAAACACTTTAAAGCGAAAGTCCTTGATGAAAATAAAAGAAAAATGCCTCATTGTAAAATGATCTGGCCTGGCTAGAAAGACACCGCTATCAATATGACACTAACATCCCCTTTATCTTCACAGTCGTAAGCATGCCGACACTACAGTCAAATGAATTTGAGTCAGTGAAATGGCATGTGTGAAACTTGATAAAGTGGTGGCTTCTCAAGCAGCTTTTCTAATAGACCACAATACTTTATGTGAGGACAGTAGAAGGGAACAGATCTGGATTCTGCCACGGAAACTAAATGAACACTGTAGTGCTGGAGATGCTCTTTTTTCCCCTATTGGTCTCACCTAATATGGCACCAGTCCTCACCAAGCTCCAGACTCTTCAGGAGAAAGACAACAGATAGCATCCATTGACCATTCTATTATAAGCTAGGCGTGTGCATGTATTACATACTGCGAAGCTTAGAAGAGTGCCCAAACATGCAGGTCAGACAATTGTGCTTCCTCTCTGCTCCAAATTTCCAAAGGGAGGAAGCTCCATTCAGACTCTATGTAATCAGTGCAGGTTAGTATAGGCCCAGTTAAAAGACAGTTTCAGTGGAAACACCTTTACAGTGCAACAGTCTACTGCTGGATCCGAGTTAGTGTGTACAGCTGACCTTAGCACAACTGCTAGCCGGTCTAGCTCTAAACATCTATGGAGAACGTCTCTAAATCGCATTGACAGCGTTAAAAAGACAGGAATATACACCCGTGTGCTGGAGAATCCCGCCGTCCCTCTGAGTTTACCTGAGTGTTGGGTGAAAATGTTAACCCCCGGGTCCGGCATGGTAGCGGTAGCAGCGAGCCTGCAGGCTGGGGTTCCGGCGCTGCTGGCCTCCCTGGGTCTCCTCCCAGAGCCGCTTGCTCGGGCCGCTTTGCCCGGGTGCTGCTGCTGGGAGTGGGGCTGGGGCTGCGGTTGAGGCTGCTGCTGGGGCTGGGGAGGGCTCTGGAGCCCCGTAGAGGCGCCGTCCCCCACCCGGCCTACCTGCTGTCCCATTGTGCGAGTTGTTTAGCGGGAGAAAGAAAAGAGATCCGCGGGACGAGGTGAGGGGCACCGCGCGGGCCGGCCGGATCACATCCCCCCCGGCCGGAGCGCCCCAGCGGCCTGCTGCTGCTCCTCCGCCCGCTCCACCCAGCACACAGCACTATCCTCACACTCTCCGCTCTGCACACCGGGGCTGCTCGGAGTGTGTTTGGGCGGACCTGGCCCGGCTGAGCCCCCTGCGGCCGCGGAGGTGTTTTGTGTTGTTGTTTTTCTCTAAAACGGACCAGAACGGGATCGCTCCGATCCGCTCAACACACTCTGCGCCCCCTCTGCCGCCATCTTTACCGCAGAACCAGTGGCGTGCAGACCATCAACCAATCAGCGTTCTGGGAGCAGGACGGGGGCGGAGATTTAGGGTGGGAAGAGGCGGGAACATACATGGCCACGCCTTCAATTGAATATTATTAAAAATAATAACAATTACAGAATCAATTTTGTACTCTACCAGCCAAAAGTTCTAGAAAACACAGAGATCTTCTACATTTGCATGATACTCCCTCAGTAGTCATTGCTGATTAGTTTACAGGGTGTTCACTAATTGTGTGACTTTATTAGAAAAGTGGCCGCTTAGAGTCTCTTGTGAACACACCACACGAGAACAATGTAAAATTCTCAATCTGCATCTAACTCATTCAGCGAAGCAGAGGACAATAAGGTAACCTTGAACTTCGTGCTGTACACATGATGTGCTGTTCTGTTGTGTGTTCACATTTAATATTTAATACAATACACTCACTGTTTCTTGCTAATAAGTGGGCAGCTGGTGGCCTAGTGGTTAGGGAGCTGTGGATTTGAATCCCAACACTGCTAGTCTCCACAGTGAGGTACCCTTGAGCAAGGTGCAGTCCCCACACACTGCTCCCTGCAAATCCCTCATTTGTCCCCTGCTTCACTTGGTGAATGGATTAAATGCAAAGAAAAAACCACACACTGTGTTGTGGTGTGCACACTTTGCAGGATTTTCACCGTTTGAGTCCCTTTATTAACCAGAAAATGTCATGTTTTTTGTTCATCACTACTGATCTACAAAAAACTACAAATATTTATAATGTGGGGCACCAGACAACTGTTAGATATTTAATGAGCTATTAAGAGAAGCAGTATTTAAAGTTAAAGGACAGTCTAGAATTTGAATCTGCATCACCACACAACCAGTTAATGGGATGTTAGACATGCACTATTAAACTTTCTTTCCATCTTATAAAGGAAACTTGCTTGATTTTACACACTTTGAACATAGATCTACACTCAACAACTTTCCGATGCTGAACAAGTATAAAAATCTGAAGTTTATGGAGGAAATGAATAGGGATGTGCAAAAGCATTTGACTGGTTGTCTATAAGATATCATTTATATCAAACTACACCAGTTTTGTAAAAATACACGGTAAAGAATATTAAACAACCAAATTAAATTTGAGCTTTGAGTATATTTATTTAATGTATTGTTTGATTCATGACTTCATAGGTGTGTCAGTGATTAACCAAAATGGCTGAAAAATTTTTTTGTGTTTTTTTATATTTTGAATTAATAATAACTACATATAAATACAGGCTTCCCTAATTAATAACCAAATTTGGGACTACCCTTTTTGATATCATATAAAATTTTAATAGATCATTTATGAGATTCCACATTGGCAATAACCTCAAAAAGACCAATGAATCTTTATTTAAAAAATAATCAGACTGGCCTAATGCGATATTCAGCCCACCACTGGAAACTGTCAAATAGGTCAATTTTAAAAAAGAAGAATTCTGAAACCCAAGTGGACAAAATTTTTGGCAACCCTGAATTTTTTCAAGAAAATCAGGTAATTCTTACAGAAATGTTTGCATTAAGACATGTTTTGTGATACACATGCTTATTCTCTTTGTGTTTATTGAAACAAAACAAAAACAAGAAGACAAAAAGCAAATTTGACATAATGTCACCCAAAAGTCCAAAAATGGGCTGGACAAAATTATTGGCACCCTTTCAAAATTGTGGATAAATAAGATTGTTTCAAGCATGTGATG
>JBBKCR010000016.1:9498249-9509673 GCA_037577295.1 Ladigesia roloffi
CACACACATACACACACACACACACACACACACACACATATATATATATATATTTCCCATCATAGCTAGTAAACTGACAATGTCAGGAAAAGCATGATGGAAAGCACTAGAGACTTCAAGAGCTGATGAAATCAGGAGTTCTTTATCAAGCGCTATGGTGTGAAAACCCTTGTTTCAGTTCCGACAGCTGCTCTCTACACACACACATACACACACACACACACACACACACACACATACACACATATTTATATGTATATAGGGATATGTGCATATAAATATATAGTCCAGGGTTAACCAAAATGTGACACTGTCATTTTTAGTATTGTATCACTGCCACTGGCAGTTCCAATCCTATTAATCACTAGCCTGTGTTTGTTGCATTTATATGTGTGTCAGTGCATGTGTGTGTGAGTTTGTGTGTGGAAGCGAGAGAGAGAGAGGGATGGGCTGTCACTATCTTTTTCTCTTTCACACATACACACACACACACACACACACACACACATACACACTAGGGCTTATGTAAGGGCCTTGTATAATGAAAGGTCAATATGTTGAGAGATTTCATTATTTCTGATGTTTATTTGACTTTTTCCGATATATTGTCTTTCTCATCTACACTTCTCACTTAGAGACTTGGAAATATTCATAATGGAATGAATCATTCTCTTATAATGATGACTCGCTTTGTCTCAATAAATAAAACACCCCATTTCAATCTCTTGAACATTAGAATGTATTATTAGAATGCATAGAAAGGCCTGTGGTCTCTGTGTTGTGTGCGATTGTATTTCACTGCTGCTGTAATGAAGTCTTGAATAATCTAACAGTATAGAAGGTAAGTGTTCTGAACACATTGTAAAAAAAGATGAAGCCTCTTGTGTCTCTGAGGAGGTGCGTTAACGTTCTTCCTCCTAGGATCAGTAGTATCATGTTCTTGGGGGAAACAAGCTAGTGGGTTGAACAAATAAGGAAACATAAAAGCAATGTATAAGGTAGCTTTTAAAAAGTGGGGAAAATACATAACGGTGTTGCATAGTTTGAAATGCCAGCAGGGTGTGTTTGCATGTGTGTGTTTTATATTTCTTAAGCTGTACCAGTTGAACTTCTTTGCAAAGAATAATGGTGCAGAGATGTAGGAATTATGGGCTGTTAATACGTGATATTTTTTATGTATAAATGTGCTGATGCTGATCATGTAACATCAATTCTATCTCATGCAGGATTAGATATAAATAACATATTCATTATTTAACATGTGGCACCAAGGGCAATAGATGAGGTTGATGTGCCTGTACACACACACATACACGCACACACACACACACATAACACACACTCACTCTCTCTCTCTCTCTCTCTCTCTCTCTCTCTCACTCTCTCTCTCTATCTCACAATGCATGTGATAAAGTTTGATGAAGGACCTCTTCCCATAATTAAGCAAGTGTAAGAGAGCAGGACAAAGAGAGAGTCGAAAAGTAAGTGAGACAGAGAGTGGGAGAGAGAGGGGAGGAACGCGAAAGAATATGGAAGAAAGAGAGGGAGAGGACGGAGAGGGAGTGAGAGAGACAAAGAGAAAAGGAGAAAGTGCCCAACTGCACAACTGCCAGCTGAACAATGCAGAGTCATTTATTCTAATTTAATATTTATCTGCTGAAGGAGGTGAGTTATCAGCGAAGAGTAAATGGAAACACAGCCAAGTGTGACCAGAGGTGTGTGTGTGTGTGTGTGTGTGAGAGAGAGAGAGAGAGAGAGAGAGAGAGAGAGAAAGAGAGAGAGAAGAGAGAGCCCAAATGAGCTATAAAGAGAGAGTGAGGCTGGGTTAAGTCCATTAGTTGGAACATTATAAAATAAAACTCCTATTCTGTTATCATAATTAAGGCTGCCCGTTAGAGTTTTGTATGTAGAGGGGAGAAAAGATCTATCCACAGGCCTCCTCTGCCTTCCGCAGGCCTTTTAAAAATGCCCGAGACACACTCACTCTGGACTACCACTGCTCTCTGTGAACAAAACACTCTCAGTGGCTGAAGGGAGTGAAAAGGCTTCCCTTGTATCCAAGAATTTGGAGAGTGATGTGGTGGTAAATTAAAGTCAGAATTAAAGAACACGTTATCCGTTTTCTTGTGTTTCATTTCTTATTCACTGAACTTGAGACCTTTGTGTGAGTTTATGTACCAAAAGCTTTGCACCAATAGCCCCTTTTGTTTCATTTCAGACTTGATGTATGGACAAGACCTGTTTTGACTGGCTGCCTTGTTCGAATGCAGCCCAGGAGTGAACCTGATCTTGTAAATACATTGTTTTTTGTGACATCACAAAAACAATAAACTGAAGTGAAGCGACCATTCTGTCATACGTGAACACACAACAGCACAAAATTCTGAATTAAAACCCATTCACCAAGCGAAGCAGCGGGCAGCCAGGAACACAGCGCCCGGGGAGCAGTGTGTGGGGACGGTACCTTACACTGGGTGCCTCAGAGGTGATTACCAGTCTTGGGAATTGAACCTACGAGATACTGATCACAAGTCGAACACCCTAACCACTTGCCCACCAGTTTTTCAGTTTTCAAACATGGACCTTTTGAAATGGAGAGTGAACAGTATGTTTACCAACATGTGCACAGTCTAGTGCATCAATCTGTTTTATTTAAAAAATGTACATTCTGCATTCCATGAAATGGTCCTTTAAAAAGCATTTTTTCATGCCTTTCATTCCATCGGTTGCCCTGCCGGGCTTCAAACATTCCATCTGTTTTATTCCCACGAACATTCCAGATCATTATCGTACAGAGTGCTCTAAACTCTACCCAGAGGACCTGATCATTATCAGACTCACTCCGCTCTAATTGCACTTTCACTGAAGAGCCACAGCACAAAACGTGAATACACTGGATGGGCTAAAAAAAGTAATATTAAACTACGCTGCAGGGTTAATGATCTGGTCTTCCTTAACTGTTTAAGCCTGCCTCCAGGAGAGAGTGGGTAGTGTGTATGTTTACATTTAGATGGTGTGTACAAGTGTGTGTGTGTGTATATGTGTGTGTGTAGGCTGTTGTGGTGCAGTTCACTGTGATGAAACCTATCATTAATCCTCCTTTAGCTCCAGAGAAATCAGACTGCCCAATCTTTGCTTAGACAGCCCAATCCTCCGCAGACTGCTATTCCATTTCTGGCAGACAAATAACCTGATTGGAAACATTAGATAAACGATGAGGTGCTCAGCAGCGCGTGCATCTCCAGTCTAGTATTTTTTTCATTAAAGGTCCCTGTCAGGATTCTACAATGCTGGCAGGCCCAAGTTTGTCTTCTGTAAACTCTGAAGATGTCCAGGGGCAGTTTTGATTTGCCTTTTCGCCTGTTTATGTAATGTGCTCTTTCATTTGCAGCTGCTGTGTGAATTTCAATCTGTATAAAATGACTTACAATTAAAAGGTAGAAAACCTCTGAAAAACAATGATACATTAAAATAAACTGTCTTTGTACATTGAGAGAAAACATATATTCAAAACACTGTTTTGCTTCTAGTGCATTTTTTTATTTTCCCATTATGCACATAGCATCTTTTAACTCCTGATTAAAACATGTACTACGAGAAGCAATTAGCCTTATGCAGAATTGTGGTCCAGTAAACTGTGTTTAATTTTCCAAGATAATGTTTATACTCCATAAATTTTCAATAATTGGCTAGGCCAAGCAAGAACACTCTTTAGAAACCATTATAAATTAATTTGGATCGGTGGCGTTGTCCCATTGAAAAGACCACCTTTTTTGTTTTCCTTACCATAGAATTTTGTTTTGGTTTTATTGGGACAGTGCACCGATTTGTCTAAGTGCTTGTGTGCCGATTTTAAATGTGCATATCTGTGCTTCCTGTTTTGCTTTCAGGTTGTCCTATAACTCTCCTTGAATGACTGCTGGCTTCTCTCTTATCTTCCTTATCAGTAATCTAAGAAAAATCTTGCATGGCACATATGTCTAGGGACAGTTCGCTGTGGTTCCTTGATTTTTAGGACTTCAGGAAGATGCTTCGCATTCACAATGGCTTCACTTTGCTATTTGGAAATAGACAACTACAAGAGTGTTCCCTCTCGTGAGCAATTTCTCTTTTATTCTTTTTCCAGTCTCCTTCAAAGTTTGTCCAGCAGTACCTAGGACAGTAGTTGTGAGGGAAGCATGGATAAGTCAATCGTTCAGTCACTTTGGAACATATTTGGAACTGGTTTAATGGCTCACATACATCATCATTGCACTTTGTGACCCAGTTTGCAATTAGTCAGGATTAGTACCGCAGTCTGTTCCCTTGTTTCATGCCTCTGCCTTTTCCACAGACACTATGCAGACTCCCTCTCTCCCCATACACACCCACACTCAAATCTCTCTCTAATTCCCAGCAGACTTTAACGCACAGGCCACTTTGGAGCGGCCATGTACTCGCACCCCTCCTCCAAAAAAATGTGGCCCTAGGACTCTTCTTGTCACCATGGAAACGGCTGGTCGTCTGGTGTCAGTCAGGTGTTTCCGTGGTAACTGCCAGGTTGTGATTGGTCAGAGGTCTTCTGGGATATGGGGGCCAGATGGCATTATGGGATATGAAAGTCATCCGTGACACGCGCCCCCTGAGAAGCAGCTGAGCCTTACCCATTGACCAGAGAGGAAGTAGGTGTATATGTGTGTGTGTGAGCATGTGTGTGTAGTGTCTGCATGGAAAGACCAACTGAGCTTGACGAGGAGAACCTAATTGACTCTGCCAGGCCTTATGACACCTTGTTCACTCCCCAAGGCCTTGATGGTGAAAAAAGCTAAGCAATTTGTGGATGTATGTGTTGGACACTGACTGACGAGATGCACACACTGTGAAACAAATAAAAATTCACTAGGGACATTATAATTACGTTGTGTTTTAAACAAAAAAATCTCCAAGAAGAACACAAAAAAGAACATCTTAGACAAACCTGTATGTGAGTGTGTGTATGTGTGTGTATTTAAATTATGATTAAAACAGTGTGAGAGGCAGCAGGACTTCCTGCACCATGAAGTGTAGTATAAAGGGGCTACTATAACATGGGAGGGGTAGTTCAGCATGTTCCAACTCTCCAAGGGCAGATAGAGAAGAGAGTGGAGAGAGAGAGAGAGAGAGAGAGAGAGAGAGAGAGAGAGAGAGTGAGAGAGACAATCAATCTCCCCCACAAAAAGAAACACCCAAACTCACTCAATCATACACAATCCCCACTCAGTCAGCTGGGACAGACCATTAGGGGCTGCAAACTATTTGAAGGTCATATAAAATATTGCACAGTTTAGCCCAAAGATATTGTTGTTTTTTAACTGGCATAACTTTGTGGTTGGCCAAATTCACTCTATCAAATAGTCTTGATTTATCTTGATTTTCACACCTATTACAGTTCCTTTGCAGTGTTCCAGTTAGTGGGGCCTTGGTGATATTGCAACGTCATTAAGAGTGTATGTTTTCTGTGGAATGAATGAACACTTCTGAAATCAGTAAGTCAGTTTGCTAGCGTGTGCCACTGAGGAGTTTGCAGGATGAAAAGCCGATCTAAATCAGGCACAATATGAAAAAATATCATTTGTACTAAAAAAAATGTTGTATGTATCCTGACTGGTGCTCAGTGGAAAAAGATCAAATGCAGACTGGTGTCCAGTTGAAAAAAGATCAAATTCAGACCAGTATTTCCATGAACACAGATACAGAAAACATAAACTAAGTGTTTATAATTACTGAGCAAACACTGCTTTGGCTCCTAGAATGAATGCTTACTTAAAAGGATTACTACATTTTTGTCCAAGCTCTGAAAATGTACCTGAAATCATCCAAGTAAAGCTTGCTTTCAAAAACTGCCATTGTAGATTCCAGTGTGTTTTCCTTTCACATCACAGCTGCAGTTATATACATCCTTTCCTTTCCTGGGTGAACTTAGGTTTAAATGCATATGATTTTATTGAGGCTACATTAAAATCTACCACTGCAGCCGGTTCTCTGTTCCCAGTTGGTAAAAGTTTGAAGAATGTCCACTAGTGGATGGACATAAAAAGTCACTCATAAAAGAACTCAAACATTTAAAGAATGGCAGGACTCGCTTGCCCCGGACAAGGTCAATGTTCGTGACTCCAGTATTAGGGAGAGACTGGACGGAAATGGTGTGAGAGTTGGTAGGCCACTGTGAACCTCTGCGAGCCAAGAGATTTGGCAAAATGTCTTGATATCTCATCTTTGCCAAAAAAACCTTAATGGCCTCCAAGCAGTTTTGAATAATGTTATATATAGACTGATGTGTGGAAAGTGTTTTTGACAGATCTGTTTGGAAAGACATGGGTCCTGTTATATCTGCTATAAAACTAACACTGCATTCGACAACCAACAGTCAAACATGCAGTTGATGAGTGGGGGTGATGCTTTAGGGTCCAGGCAACTTGCCATAATTGACTGAGCAATGAATTCTGCTCTATGCCAGAAATTCCTTCAGGACAATGTTCACATGTCAGTGTGTGAGCTTAAGTTCAAATGCAATGGACTTATGCAGCAAGGCGGCGATTTCAAACACAAGAGCAGGTCCCCTTCCTACTGACTCGAATAGAATAAAAGTAGCATCTGGGAGTGACCTGGACAAAGGCTTCCCCTGAACCATTAAAATGATTTAAAGAAACCTCATCAAAACACAGCTATTAATTGACAAAGCGATACTTTCAGCATCTCCAATGAACTGCACTGGGTAACACTTAGAGACATGGATAAATCAATGACCAGCAGGTTAAAATATTTGATTTTATAAATTATCTCATAGTTTTACATAATAATAAAAGCCTTCATAAATGTTAATATAAGTTGTGTCAACATCATATAGCATTATAAATGAAGTCTTCCAGTGTCACCAAATGTTCTGCCCTTTTGCTGTAAAATCAATTACTCATTGCCTGTACAGAAAACTGTATAGAAATTGTTTACAGGGTCAGTCATGGAATCCAAGCCCTTTGTCCCCTTCACACTGAAGTTAAAAATGATGTTTTAGGCTTCAGTTCTCTTTTTGATTATGGCATAATATTTATTAGCCAGAAGTTCATACACACACAAACACAAAAACACACACACACACACAAACACACACACACACACACAGGGGCGCCGCCAGTGGGGTAAAGGTTAGAATGATTCTAGGGGCCCAGCACTGACATGGGGCCCTGTTAGGGGCTAGTAATATTATCTTAATAAAGTAGGGGGGGCCCCCAAAATTCTAATCTTTCATGGGGCCCAAGATTTCTGGCGTGACCCCTGCACACACACATACACACACACACACACATATATACATATATATATATATACATACAGGCACATATTAATGTGTGGCTCTGTACTACCTGCATATGTCTCAGTGTATCTGGGGAAGCTCTGTGATCTCTGGAGTGTCTGTCTGACGTGCAGCAACACACCCTGCTCTTCATCCTCAGGAGTCTTCCTCTTCCCAGACCCAATAAATGTCAGTCACAATCAATGTGATCATACTTGCTGCTCAAAGAGTTCACTGCTGACAGACGCTCCCCTCTCCTTCACCCCCCTACTGCCCCCCCCTCACACGCGAACACAGCATGAGGTGGGAAAATCGATTCTTTAAGACTGCACTGCTGGATAAGACTAGATCACAGGGAGACACACACACACAACCACCCCACCCACACACACATACACACAGCTCTAAAACATCTTTTATGTATAATATTCTCCGCCAGCAATATCCAACCCCAGAAGCGTCTGAACAGTACTTTAGGAGCTACAATTTAATGTTGCACCATCACAGCACGATTCCCTGTTAAATAGCTAAAGGGGCATTCTTCTAGGATTCTAGATCATTCAGTCATTGAGATGTAAAATAAAGTCATTGAGAGAGGTTTGGTGTGAAAGGGATCATTGCAGGGAAACTCAATAACTCCAGTGAAGGTACACGTCTTTGGAGATGTTATATGTAATGTCAATACTGATGAAATAGTGGTAAATCTGTACATACACATCCCTGCACATACTTGGACATAAATGTGATGTAGATTAAAACTTTATCATTTTTATGATGTAGCTTTCATGCTTAAAGCTGAACGTACTTCTCCACCTTCGGTTTGCTTACAGAAACACAGTAAGGGTGTAAAACAAAAGTCCTGTCTTAAAAGTCATTTTTAAAACCAATTCTTGGGCATCAGAGGAATTTTTACAAACTTTTCTTGTAACAGATTTCTGTGAGGCAGCTTTCACTGACATTAAACTCTTCAGATGTATTCAGGTGCCTATAATCAGGGCAGCAATTGGTATGAATCTCTAGAAAAGAGTGTTCCACATCAAACCACTTGCTTTCATCCAAAGCATTGAATGTAATGCTGGAGTAACTGAATCACATGACTTAGCCTCATCCTACAATCATTCATTGGTCCACTGATCTACAATATTCATATTAGCAAATCAAACTGTACTGAGTCCATCATATTCATTAGGTCTGACTTGAAAAGGCATGTGCACGCACACACACACATACACACACACACATACACGCACAACCATTTCAGTAATGTGTTTTTAAGTGAGTGTGGCTGATGGATTGGAAGTCTCTGGTGCTCTTAACAGCCACTCATATCTGACATACACACACACACTCACACACAAAACCTACAATGAGGAAGAAGTGAGTTAGAGGACTCACAGTAGGAACTCCCTCGATGCCATTTCCATTTTGGTTTAATATTATCTGATTAATTTCATTTTATGTCTTTCAGCCAAACCATTGCACTTTGTTTTGAATGTGTTGGACTCTAAATGGAGGTTCTGCTTTTTTTCTCATTCCAGCATCTCTCTCTCTCTCTCTCCGCCATCTATGTAACTAATATCTAGGGATGCATGTGAGGACTGAACGAACATATGAAACACATTAGCATATTTGCAGTCCTTTATATAAGCCAAAGTCACAATATTATTAATATACAGGTTCTATTTTGTGGGTCAGTGTAATATGTTCATACACACACACACACACACACACACACACACACACACACAAACATACACTCACACGCACACGTATATACACGGAAAGCACGAGTGAGTCATGTGTAATCGCGGTCCATACAAGTGGAACTCAGTAATGGGCACTTACTTGGCTCTTATCCTAAAACTGACCAGAAATTAAATAATACGTCAGAGGAATGCTGATTGCATGTTTGCAACTAATAATATAACTACTAATAACATCTTCTTAATGCCAGGGAGAAGCCAGACAGGCTCCAGCCCCACCCACAGCTAACCTTCAACTGTTCTCTCCTGAGAGCAGTTCCATTGCTTTCATGCTGTCTCCTCTTGTCCCTTGAAACATGCTAAATAATTAAAATGTGTTTTTGTTACTTTAAAAACCTTATATGTAAATGACTTCTGTTCTGATTTGCTGCGCTGTTTTGTACCTCGTTCAAATAGCAGTGCAGGCTGTATGTAAATGAGCCGAGTAAAAATACTGCAGATTGAATAGGCAGATATATTTAAATGTGTCAGCAAGGAAAGACAAGACATTTTATGCACAAGGCAATTTAAGGCGCTTTACACAGAGTGAAACAGGAGAAAATGACAAAGAAGATGGAGAATTTGACTGATACAACATGCCATTTGTTTAGGAGAAAAGAAAAGAGCTGAAGGATAAAGTGATAAGTGGGTACACTAGATTAATTGCTTTGAAAGGCACAGATCATTCCAGCTGACTGCATCACAGAGGCCTGATGCTGCCTCACCATTAGCTCTGACCGTTAACAGGCCAGAATCCGCAGTGATGTAAGTGGGACCCAGTTCATTTGATGATTTGAACAGGACTAGCAGTGTTTTGAAACCTGTTCTGATGCTGACTTAGAGCCAGTGTAATGATCTGAGTACTGGAGTAATGTATTCAGACCACTTTGTCTCAGCTAGTACTCTGACAGCACCATTTTGAATAGCAGCAAGTGTTTAATGGCAGTAAAATAAGAAGGCCAGCTCTGTTGTCTAGCCTGCTGGAGATAAACATGTGTCTTTTTAGGTCTTTTGAAATCATAAAGTCTGGATTTTGCTGTTTTTCAGATGCAAAAAACACATTTAATACATTTATTAAACCTTCTGAGCAAAGAGTTCTAAACCAGTTTGAACATTTTTCATGTGTGATTTAGGGTTTAGAGGTGAATATTGTTCTTTATTCTTTGTTTTAGTCGAATATTATCTTTTTTTTCTTATGTAGCTGCAGAAAATTAAGATGCATATAGATTTCAGGAAGGTCAGTGCATTTATACAAACAATTTATTAGACTGTTTTGTTGTCTTACAGGATTTGGCCAACTGAAAGCATGGGAAGATTAAGCAGAATGTGAAATATTTAAAGCATTATTTAGGTAGTCAACAAAGAAATAAAGGAACTGGCATAAACTTGGGCAGCATTTGTTTATTCAAATCATTTCCTGGAGGTTTAATTGCTGGGGTCAAATGGATCCCAGACATCATGGATGTTAGTACATTTGAAGGTTAAAGAGAAGCGGTTTGATCTTCATGGGGCCCCACATATCAGGGGGCGTTTACTCTGATTTATGGTTGCCAAGAGCAACAAAAAGGTTCTCGCCATCTAGAAATAATGTGAAGCCATTTAGGACTGTTCCAGAAAGTCTTTGAGTGAGTCTACGGGAATACAGTGGTCAGGCTAAGGTCTAAAAGAACCAGAAGCAGATACTTTCCCTCAGGTTGGGCAGATGTCATTTAGAACCTTTATTAATACCTTTATTAAGTCTCTGTATTGTGGTGTGGCTAAAATCCTGAAATCTCATGTTTTCCATAATTTGCCTCCTTTAAACAGCAACAGAGCCGAACTGCGTTGCTACTGCTGCCCGCCACAGTGAATGTGCCACAGTGAAAATGTTCACTCATTAATACAGACATTAAAAGCTACACCTGATCCATTCCAGAAATAATTTCATTATAATAATGCCCTCTTTTTTGTATTTCTGAGAAACGCTGTACTGTGTGGTTCAGTCTCTTATTAGGATGGATTTCTCATTAGCTTGCCCATCCTAGCAACAGTTGCTACGAAAGAAACTTCGGAGCCTGGATAGGTCAATTAACTTGGAGGTACTTGAGCTTCTGCTGGCCTATGGAGATCCAAATCACACTGAATGATGTTTGAGAAAATTAGGCCATTTATCTGTAGTGCTGTTCATGCCATGGAAGATTATTCATAACACAGGCGTTCTGATGGGTTTTACATTGTAATTATGCTTAGCATGGTAGTGGCTAATAATTCTCTCCACTCTGCCGCTGCTGCCGCCTGCTTGGACCATTATTGGCTGCATATACACACACACACACACACACACACACACACACACACACACACACACACACACACACACACACACACACACAC